>JAPQRP010000005.1:51052291-51070452 GCA_037367295.1 Apogon hyalosoma
AGAGTCCGAGTCAGGATAAGAGGGGAGAGATGGGGTGGATCAAACCATTTTCCAGACAAGGTGGGGGAGAACTGTATACTTTAACATATCAATCCTTGTCAGAAGGCAATAGCGAATCAAAGTACATAATGACAACTTGTTAGCGTTAGCACAACAAGTCGGAATTCCGCGTTTTTACATTATAGCGGCTGGGGGGAAGGATTCTTTCCCCCTCGGGTTTCCCTGCCCTCAGCTGTGACATGAACAAAAGAGATAATCCTGCCATTCCTAACTATCTAAAAATTCCCTTATAGCTCTGCTGTTGCAGTAACCACTATTATAATGTCAACCTGAAACCATGTTAGTCCTGTGTCCACACAGTAACACAGAGTCTGAACAGACTAATTGCTGAAACAAGTGTTCAGTAACATCACAGCAGTAGCACACATTTATACGCGGTGCATACATTAACTAGGACATTTCTGTTAACCTCCCTAACCCCAACATCATAAAACACACAGAGACAGGGCTGCGTTACTGGGCTAAATGAAGCTATTAGCAGTAATATTCAGTGCCTCCTGCATTGGTACCCTGACCAAGCAAAAACCAACACGATGAGCAGAAAAGTGCAACAAAACCCATAATGTCAGATAAAACTTAGAAATAAATGTGTTATAAATGTGTCGTAATATTAGAACAAGCAGTCATAATATTTTTAAGTTTCACTGTAATTGCATTTGCTATTGATAATTTTATGCCATGTTTTTGTGTTTGGGGCTTTGCCATACAGGATTCCATCAAGAGGTTTAATCGGCCCAGAGGACTCATATCCATCTTATTTGTCTTACTTCTGCTGTGAATCCCTTTTATCTGCCATGGATTTTGGATGCAAAGAAAAGAAGTCTACAAAGAAAACAAGCAGTAAAAACATGAAAAACACTGGACGGATCCCATTTTCTGTAGAGAACAGGATAATACAGATGATAATATTTGAGTAGGAACCTGGCTTATAAAAACAAAGTACTGAGGATTTACTCTCATCATGAGGCCATATGAATGTAAATGTACACACTGCAGGGGTTTCAGGGGCTCAGACTGCATTAATACCTCAGGTGGGGAGGAGAGCTAAGCCTCTTGGACAAAGGCAGCGGTGATAATAAAGAGCACACATTCATCTGAGGTCATGTTTCGGTTTGTTAAAAGTGAGGGTCAGCAAGAGGAGTGTGATTGGACGGCATACAAGCAAAGGATATAGTATAAAATATCAATCAGAACCGTGGGGTGAGAGAAACATTTGATCAGATCACAGAGAAGACATGATCTTCCAGATAATACAATTCTATACACGCACAGATGAAAGCCTCCTTAGGGAATATGAGGGATTTTCTAAGTTTTTACATTAGAATAAAGACACATACATGTTTTTAGCCCCAGCATTTCACTCCATTTTGAATCCAAAACAACAGAGGCATGTGGTGACAGGATAAATAAAGTATTACATTAATGAGTTTACAAGAAACAATACTCCATTGTGATAAAATACACAGTGTGTATTTGCACGTCGCTGCTGCTCTGCTATTTACACCCAAGCACGAGCACAATACCACATTGAGTGTTACAAACAATCTGATCCTCTGCTGGTTCAACAAAGCCTTGACTGAATGGATCTGCAGGATCAGGACCACCACATGGGAGACGGTTTCCGTTTTTCTTCTTTTTACTACTTAAGCATCAAAAACAATTTGGTCAGGCTTGGGATTAGAGTTAAAAGATCATGGTTTGGATGACCTCTCACAACATTATCCTCATGTCCACGTGTGTAAATGTCTTACACTCAGATGTAAATATCAGACAATAATTGGCTTATTCAGTAAATAGCACCGTAAGTTATGGACACATGGCTCCAAACAGCATCTAGCATCATATGTATACGTAGCGCCATTAAAAACGCATGGATCAGAATAATATGTATATTTGGAGATATATTAAATTAACTGGTTTGGGGTTACCTTCATATTGAAGAGGGAAGCACTGGTCATTACAGAATGAAATGTGTGACTGAATACAGGTACTCAAAAATTGAAAGTGTCATCATTCAATATGGGCTGTGTCCACCTCTGGTTCCAAACAAGCAGTGCAGCGACGACGCATGGAACTAAGTCTGATGATCCTGTCCTGAGGATCCCATCACTCAGACGACTGATTGGACTGCGACGACAGAGCAGACAGCGAGCGACTTCACCAGGGCTCAGACCTGCGCGTAACATGTCAAAGGCACATTCTCTCTGTTGTATCGTAAGTCGTGGCATTTTGAGCCACAAAAACATTTGGGCGTTTTCTTTGCTGCCTTTATATCGACTATTGACCACACCTAACGTTACCAGTCAAGCGTGACTCTGTACAAGAGATTCGACTCAATGTCCGACATTAAGGGATTAGCCCAAATGCCGATGTTGCATGTGTCAGGAATGGAAAAAAAATACAGCCGTTAACTGTGTTACTCATCTCGTGAGCGACATATACAAAATAAGGAACTGAGCAAATAATTTTCTGGAAATTACACCACATGTTTGGACTGTGTGTGTTTAATGGCACTAAGTATATTTAATTGGGTGTAAATAGATAAATGGGACATTTATAGCCTGTGTATAAATAGTATCTTTCTTTAAAAAAACAAAAAGTGAAACTGTATTACATATGTGCACTAATTTATTCTAAAATATTTTTCCCTATATGTAAATGCAAAAACAAAAAGTATCATGCATCTTTTTTAGCATCACTGCTCAACTCCATTTTAAATATAGAACAGGGACATCTGGTGACAGGATGAACAAATCATTACATTAAAAGACTAGTCAGATGAAACATGTCACTGTAAGAAAATAAAGAAACTCTTAAATCAAATTACTTCACTGACTGATTCATTTGACTAAAACACCAACTCCCACCTCACCATCTGGGTGAATGAAAAGGCCTGATGCATTTATCAAAAAAAAAATAAAAAAATCACAGTATTTCTGTGGGCCAACTTTAGCTTTTGAATATGGGAAATGTTGGTAGTGGAATGAATGATACCATGGTAATGCTTATGCAATATCATAGTTAATGTCACAAATGATATATAATTGAGATATAATTGTCCAAATACTGATGATGGAGAGTCAGACCACTGTGTGAAGTCTTCTCTATCACATCCCAAAGGTTCTCAGTGGCGTTCAGGTCTGGACTCTGTGTTGGACAATCCATGTGTGGAAATGATGTCTGATGCTCCTGATCCACTCTTTAACAATCTGATCCTGCTGAATTCTGGTGTTGTCATCTTGGAATGTATCTGTGTCATCAGGGAAGAAAAACCCTCTGATGCCCAAACATGGTCATTAAGCATATTCCAGTTCATCTGACCTGGACCATGGACACATAATGTTACTGAACGGAGACCTGACCAACTGAACCAACCCCAGATCATAAAACACTGCCCCCACAGGCTTGGACTGTAGGCACTAGCCAGGATGGGTGATCTGGACCACTTGACCTTTGTCCATTAATCACAGTCCAATCTTTATGCTCTTTGTGAAATTTTTAGCTTAAAAAATGAGAAGCTCCTCACTGAATCAGTCAAAGGGTTAAAGAACTGAAGTGTCTATTTGTTTCATTAAATCCAGGTGAAGACTTTTGTTTTTAAATACATATCAAATATGTCATAGCAAAGAGCATTAATGGAGTGATTAATGATATTAAATAACTAATACGTTAGTGAGATACAAACTGTGATTATCATGAAATCCTTTGGTCTTGGATTAATGACTTATTTGTGTCCTTATCGCAGCAGAGATACCTTTAATTTGATATATTTCCTCTACACCCATCTCACAGCCCTGGATACATGTAGTTGGTCAATGATAGATGAGTATTTCTGTTATATTATTATTAGTTTGTTTGATTTGATCCTTAGGGCCATCTTCACTCATTTTCATATTGTGTGAAATGCACTTCAATCCACCTCGCAGCTAAGACAAAAACACACTGACTTAATGATGTAAATGTAACATTGCGATTATCATTTTCAAGGTATTTTTAGTAACTGACACTGACAGATTTGCTCATTTTTAATGTTTTATATGAAAATTAACTTTGGAAATAAATAAAAAAACATCACCCCCTGTCTTTTCACAAAAGCATATCATTATCAATCCACCCCCTGCTCAGCGTTACCCCTCTATCAGATATGCATTGTTTCATTTTGGCAGCTCAATTCAAATTAGTCTAATGTAATTAGTCTGAAACTGGCACGTTAAGTACGCTGTCATATTTTGTCATCGCTACCGTGTCTCCTTTCAATGAGGGGGAGCTTTATTTTCCTTCTGTCAAATGAGCAATTATAGCTGAAATGCAGTAATATATAATAGTTGGTTAAGTGAAATCAGTTAAAAAAAGATTATAGTTCAAATAAGGCTGTGTAAATATAATTAGTTCTTCAAGTAGAAATATTCAGTCTATCTCATTGCATTTGATTGTGTCATTTAGGAAGTAGGTGAAGAATACTGTTATTTAATAATTAAAAAAAAACAGAACTAAATCAAGGCGTTCCAAGAAACTGATGCTAATTTTAACCATGAAGTGACAAAAAAAAACCTTATAAATGTTCCACTGTGATTACTTTAACTTTTGCAATCAAGCAATTCCATCATCTATTTAACAAGAAAGATTAGGCCTATTAAATTCTCTCTGCTCTTTTATGATGTGTTATTCTCTAATAAACCATGAAAAGGGGAAAAAACTGAGACATTTTTTCTCTCTTTTTTTTTTCTGTAGCACTTGATAGCACACTGTTGGTTGCTCTACGGCCAGAGGCCAAAGTTCTTTAATGCAATTACTGATGGAAATCGTTTCCTTATCAGTAACTAAGAGACATTATTTCGCTGCCAAGTGGATGTAATGTTCACAGTCACTGCACAGTTAGGGAATGAATCATCTTAATGCCCTTTTTGAAACACTAACTTTTACTTTGCCAAGATATTTTGTTATTATAAATCTGCATATTTCAAATATGGACTATAATATTAAAAATACTGTCTTTCGTTTTTGCACTGAAATGTAGTTCTTTTCAGTTACTCTGGGGTTTGGGTCTGTCTTTGCTTTCTCTACGGTTAGTTAGAGTAATTATTTAACAGTACTAAAGATTACAATGATCTTTTAATGAGTTCGCAGCAGTGACCGGGGGTAGTGCTATGTGTTGCTCAAGCAAGAGGCCTTTTCCAGGAGCCACAGAACCTCCTTAATAAGTAAACACTTAGTAGGAGGTGATTATAGTGGAACACCAATGTTTCTAAACACACAGGAACCCATGGTTTGTGTCTTGTGTCATGGAGCTATACAGTATTTGTTTGTTCCAACCTCTCCAACTACTGAGGTAGGTCGTAACATTTAAATAAAAGAAGCAAAAACAGAAGCCACTGCATGGAAAAAAAAATGCAATATGAGAGGTCATGGGCATCAGTAGATCTGGGCCCCGGCTGTTTTGGCAGTAGCCCCCGATCTCTTTTATGGTGTTTTGAAGACTGTGACATACTATAACAGCCCCCCACACACACACACACACACACACACACACACACACACACACCACCACCCACCCTCTGTTGCAATTTTATTTTTTAAACCCAGATGTTTTCAAATCCTAACAATGCCCATGTGAGAGATGATTCTAGAGGGAACGCTCATTTTTAGCTCACCGGCCAATAGGCCATGGGTTATTCTGAAGGCGCTGTGTCCGGCTTCATCTTCATCATCGTTGTCATCATCGTCTTCATTAGCAATTTCTTCAAACATCGTCTCTGACAAAACTACTGGTCAGATTCATTTCAAATTTTATATGTAGCTTCTTTGGGGCAATGTCTACAATGTTTGTTCACACTTTTGAGAAATTTAGATTTTTTTTTTTTTTTTACAAATTTTTGAAATATTAAAAATTCACTTTTACTTATAATGGTCCATATTTTGATGGGTTATAATGTGGAAAAGGTTAGAGATATCACTGTAGTTACTGTATTGTACAATATAGTTATATTGAGCACTAATAGGAAATCATATACGGACTTTCATTTAATTACTTGAGTTCTCCTCCAGTGAAAGTACCACCCACTTCTATTGGGAGATTGATCTCCTGCATCAACACCACAGGACTCTAACATAGCGGCAGAACCTGACAACCTCACCAATTCAACTTGATATTGATTCTTGACAGAACATGCCGGTGAGATACAGAGACATTGGTCCTATTTTTGTGTTATTTACTGGTGTGAATGTGAGAGTGAATGGTGGCTTGTCTGTGTGTGTTAGGCTGGTGATGTCCCCATTGGTAGCTGGGATAGGCTTCAGCACCCCCACAACCCTCCAAAGGAATAACCAGTTTGGAATGGAACAATGCGTCAATGACTGAATGAAAAATATATGTAAAATAAATTAAAAATAAATGTGTGTGGGTTTTTTTTTTGTTTTTTTGTTTGTATTTTTTACTGAAACAAGTACAAAGCAAGCATGTCCTCTTACATCTGGGGAATATGATTATATCCCTGAAATCGAATTTCTGGGATATAATGGGTTCACCCCGGATGCCACCGCTGCTGGATCCGCCACTGCGATAACTAGGACAGATTTGGTTGGATTTCTTATCCTTTGATAACCAACATAGGGGACCCCTAGTGGAAGAATCATATCGATTTCAGCTTCTCTATGAGTATTATGTCATCCAAATGGGGGCGCTTTAGTTGAAAATGTAGTTTTTTTGGACATAAATCAAGCAATAACAGCCCAATTGAGATAAAATTAGGTTAATATTGATCATCTTACAAATGTCCATTTTCTCGCTACCATCCAGAGTTCATATGGTGTCATTTTCATTCACTAGGTGGAATTTTGTGGGGAAAAATTGGTTCTCTGACCATTATTCTGCCACTATCAGGTTGATGTAGCTCAAATTGAGTTCATATCGATTGTCTCACAATTATCGTGCATAGATTTATATATAGCAGAGGATTTCGGGGATATACCCTTGGTGTCTGCCCCCAACAGTGTAAGTCTCATCTTTCTCTCTAGCTGCACAATGCTTCATTTGTTATAACACATTTTACCTTCATCAGAAAACTATGGCTATACTGCAGTTTCAGAAATATATTTCTATTAAATGGGGTTCAGACACTGAAATAATCAGATGCCTGCTATCTTATCCCAAACTGATTAAGACTGTCCCCATGTTAGAACCAGTCTCCCCCTCTATACAAATACATGGCCTGTTTTGATTTGTGTTTATTGAACCTATTCTCACTGTAACTTCAATGATCTGTGTCCAGTATTTGCATCATAGAACAAAATTCACCTTCATAAAAGCGTATTCGTCAATGGGATTACCTCTCTCTGTCAGCTTTACACACACCGAAGTGTAATCCTTGTTTTTGTTTCACGAAAAAGGTAATATTTTGTACCACATTATACATATTTTTTTAACAGTTCACAAAGTCACTAGTTGAAAGTTCTCTTTGAGCGGTAATTGACACCACTGGGTAAAGGGAAATGGTGCACTCCCACAATAGTGGCAGGGTGTCATAACATATCACAAAATACAGCCTCCTAACCTTGTCAGAACTTATCATGACACCAATTAGACAAAAAAAAAAGGAAAAAAGTCAGTGTGAAAATGAAGAATGTACTTAATGTTCATCTGCAGAATAACGGCGCTGGGGGGGGGGGGTAAGATATATGGGAGGCCCCAATCTGTGTTGCGTTAGCTTTTTAAAAAACTCCAGGGAGGCATGAAGGGTGAACACTGAGAAGGAACAGAGAATAAATACACATCATGTCACAGTAAAATGACAGTGACAAGGGCACTATCTTATTTGCTCAGTACAACACAATTAACCTAGCTCTATGACATCCTCTCGTGCTTCTAAAATAGACTTTGTCATGTAACAGCTCTCTTTTTGTGTTCCTCCCTCCCACCTCTTCCCTATTCTTCTCTCTCTGTCTCCCGTCAGGTCTCCACATAATGGAGCGAGAATGAACAGAGAGCGGCTTAAAAAAAAGCATGAACTGGAGGTTTATTGAGGTCATCTGCTTCCTGTTTATATGGGACCATATAACAGTTCAGTCTTCCCGCCAGGACCCGTTGGCAACTGAGCAACATGTCACCAAACAATATGACTGGCTCATCTCTGACCGCGGACCTTTCCACCACTCTCGGAGTTATCTGTCCTTTGTGGAGAAATTCCGCCAAGGATTTACGACCAGATATAAAATTTATAGGTAAGTTCACTTTTCAGCCTGTGTACTGATGCTACTCGCTCCAGCTTTTTGTGAGAAACATTTTTTTTTCTATTTGGAGACTCTTAGTTGCAAAAAGGTTAACCTATTAAGTTTGCATTTTTTATATTTACTTGAGTTTACTCTCAGCAGCGAGAACTTGTTTTTCTCATATTAAAGAAGACTTTTCATCTGAGTTATTTTAGTTCCAAGTCATTATTTCAACAAACTCACTGACAGGAAATTGAGAGAAAAATGCTGTGATATAGTAGCTGTTTCAAGCACAGTTTTTTTTTTTTTTTAAACTGAAATTAGTTGGTAATTATCTGACACTGACAGATTCACAGTCGAGGCAGATGCAAATAGCTCAAGTTCTGCTTCACGATAATAAAGCTGATGAAATTTAACTTAATACTTAACTGTGCTGGTGGTTAATTGGCCAGTGAGCAGCTTTAAATAAATGCCACTTTAAATAAATATCAGAAAAAGTAAAAGAACCCTGCGGAACTTTTCAACATACATTGCAAGCTTTCAAACATATTCAAGCACTGATTGATGGGATTAATGGTTACCCTTTTAGCCGCTATGGCCAATGCTATGCTGTGACTCCAAATGTACAGAAACTTGTCATTTTGTGAAACTCTACCATGACAATTTCTTCCACTGCATTTCAAAACAAACAAATTTTGCTCCAGTACATTTATCTGACAGCTTTAGTTAGTGGTATTTTTCACATTAATATTTCAACAACCAAATTATACAAAGAGCTTATGAAATGACGTCCACTCCGATGTTTTGGTATAGAGTCTATTTTAAATATAACTCATTTTAAAAACTTGGTTAATGAACTTCAATGTGTGAAGCTGCTGTTTTTCCTTTGTAATGGTTTCTCTTTGAATTCTGAGACCATTTTCTACATTTATAAAAAAAAAAAAAAAAAAATAGCACACAAACATTAATTTCAAGTATGACTATAGTGGTACCATTAATGTTTTCAGTCAGGAATGTTAAACCACAATTGGGAGGCTGATGAATATTATTTCAGCTAGCTGTCAGCACCAACATAAAGCAGAACAATTTTGTGAGTCCACAATATTGTACATTGCATAGACATTCAGCCAACAATGGGGGTGTCTCTGCTCTGTGCACCTTTAAAGTCTATATCTTGCATTTCATACAGCTATCAGTATGTCATATATAAAAGAGAGATGTTAGTCAGGATTTGCAAGCTACACTAGTGGTATTAGTTCATACTTCAATGGGTGCCCACGTTATTATCAGAAAGCCCTTCAGTCAGAAAATTGGTTTGGATTTAGTTGATAAATATAACCCTAACTTTAACCCTAACCCTAACGGGCCTCCTGATTTTCTGTCTAATGGACCTTCTGACCAGCGGGCCTTCTGACAATAGGGCACCTCCCACTTTAATGTACTAGCTTCAACCGATTCAGTGATAGCTTCATACATAAATGTCTGATCACAGCAGACTAGAGAAAGTTTGATTCATAGCAGATGCAATAGCGGGTGGCAACGCCTCCCTGATTATACATTAAAAAGTAAAAAAAGAAGATCACATTATCATTTTCATATCTGGTAAGTGCACATAAGATGATTTGAGACAACAGTTACTTCAAATTAGTGCACTGTTAAAGTACGTACACCGTGTATACAGTATACTGCAAGTACTTGATTTGTACTTGATTCGAGACAGTAGTAATTCCATCTACTGTGCATAGCATACCCCAAATAGTCATGACCAGTGAACACAGAAGACCAAAGCTAACCACTGTCACTTGTGTCCATGTTTGTCTTATAATAAATCCAATCCGCATTCTTGTTTAAGCCCTATATCCATGTTTTTTTCCTAACCCTGACCAAGTTTTCTTATTTGGCCTAAACTGGCTGCCACAGCATAAATGTGACATCACCATTTGGACATCGTCAGTGGTATCTTGTGTCAGTTGCAGCCCACATATGCCACTTTGTCAATTTCTCTCGCTGCCCGTAGGAGCACTAATCTATTGTTCTATTCATAGTTTTCACGGAACGTCACACCTGTACATGAACATCCACCTGGAGGACAGAGTTCCAGCGCACTTATTCTACCAAAGTTATTTAGCCAAAATGTCAGGCACTTGATGCTCAGTCAAGTGGACAAACTGACAAGGAGACAAACCTGGGTTATGTTTCTACAGAGTCCTGTTGAGAAAGAAAGCCCAGACACGAGAAAATATATTTATACTTATGACATATTCCTCTTGCTACCATACAAGTGAATACAAATGGGACCAGTCCCTTGTCCACAGCAGCAGACTGAAAATGGAGGCTCATTTGAAGTGCAGAAACTGTTGACTTGACATAGGAAAAAATCTTTAGACTTCGTGTATTCATAGGATATTGTGTTAAGCTAACCAGGACACCTTTGCTGCAACAGTCGTGACACTGTAAGATCGAGAAACAGACTGTCCACAGAAAAGCGGAGGTCTGACAGATACTGTGGTGTGGGCTGTGTATGGATGACTTACCTTTGTTTTAATTCTTCCGAGACACGATCGAATAAATTATGGTTCGAAGCGAACGTTAGACTGACAGAGCTGTGCCAAGTGTCTAGTGTGGACCATCATGTAGGTGGTGTTTCTGCCTCCAGGGCCCTGCCTCGTCACGTGATTGAAAACAACAAATACTGGCAGGAGAACAGCAAATCTGCAAACACTCATGAATTTGGATTTGAGAGTCACTAGCACTGCTGTTTAAGTTATGAAGACACGTTAGTGAGAAAATAATGCAGTTTGACACCCAGAATTCATTTATTCAGACATTTCCCACTTTGTATTTTGCCCATCATCTATCCTTACAGAGAAGTGAAGAAATTGAATGGTTGCATTTTCTCTTTCTCAGAATGGTGCTTTGATTTCCTCATACTCCTCTGCAGTCTGCTAACTCTGAATTATAGGAAAAAACATGACTGAGTAAGAGAGTCATTTGCCACATTCCTTTGGCAGTTCTTTCAGAGTTTGTTCTCTCTCAACTCTATCTCTCTTGGTAACTTGCCACAGCCCCTGGTCCCCACTGGCTTTCGTGCCTTGATATTGTCACATGAACGGTAAACAATGCATTTGCATAATGTGTAACTTGACAGAGCGGGATGTTGCACAGAGACACGAATCTCAGAGGCAAAACTTCTGAAGCCGCTTTCCACAGACGCCGTTGAGTGCTGCCTGTGATGCTGCAGTGATTTATTAAAACAGGGAGTGTGTGTGTTTGCATGTCGGTGCTGCTGGGAATGGCACAGGCCTGCGAGGCACCGGTTGTTTTCAAACCATTAGTGGCGTCATATTCAGCCATCAGTGCACAATATCGCTTTCCTCATAACAAAACAATTAAATCTTGCATTAAAAGTGTGAAGTCGTGATGTATTACTCATTACAAACATAAACATGAGAGGAATTACGGGTTTATTTTCACAGCAGCATAACTGTCAGTGAAATATGGTAAATTACCGTGACACATTTTGACACCATTTACTTTCTTCACTATGAAGTGCAGCCCTCAAACTACCAGTGAGTACACTCTAGTGTATTGTATAACACTTTTAATTTGACTGAATGAAAGATCTTAGCATGAACAACAGTGCTAAACTTTACAATTGAGGCCAAATTTGACCTACTTTAACATTTGACTGGCGTAAAAACATGACAATTTAGCCTATATCTGTTGATTGGATTTTAGAATCACCTGCATAGGTCAATTCAAGGACAAATTTTGGTTTTAGGAACTCTTTAAATTGCAGTAAATGTACAATTCTATGCTGACCCTGTTATCCCTTGGTCAATCACGTATTTAGAGATATTTAGCACTGAATGAAGTGTGATTGAACCCACAATAATAGTAGGGTAGACAGTGGTTCATCATGGAAGTACACTGATTGTATTGGGCTCATAGAAACCTTATTCCATGATTCTGCAAGTTAAACACCTCCACAGAAAGACTCTGAGGATAAACAAAGCAAGATTTTTTTTATTTTTTGATGTAGTGTGAACAGTGTGAAACTGAAATACAGATAAGATAAGATAAGATAAGATAAGATAAGATAAGATAAGATAAGATAAGATAAGACTTTAGTGATCCCAGCATGGGGAAATTTCACAGTTTATAGCAGCAACACACAGCACACCAGTATACAGGTAGAAAGAAAACCACAAGAGTGAAATAAAAAAGGAAAATAAGAAATCTTGTGTTTATATAAACATTTATATAAATAGAGAAGAGAGAGAAATATAATTAGAATTAGAATTATTCTTAAAATGTGAAAATATAGAATACAATTTAAACTTTAACAGTATTCACATATTTACATTGTTTACATTATTTACATACATTTACATTGTGGTTTCACATGTACATGGTGTGGTATGGGGGGGGTTATTGTGAACAGCGTGTGCATTTGAATGTACACTGTAATAACAGTATTTTAGACTGATTACATGGCAAATACAAAGTGGCTGCTGACACAGTATTGTGGCATGAAATATTGGTTTGTCTATTACCACAGAGCCAATCAGTGCTCTTGTTATATCATATGTAGACGGGTAACTTGTCACATCCCGAAGAGTACCAAGGAAATCAGATGGCAAATTGGTTGGATCGGATTTAGAGATAGTGGAGATATAGCTCAGTAGGTAAGGCTTAGGACACTACAGTGTGGAAGACAGGTTTGATTCCTGGTCAAAGCAGCTTTTTTTTGTTTTTTTTGTTTCTGCAGATTTTCAAACAGAACTGAACTGAACTGACACAAAACTGAGAAATCACACGGCACACTGCCACAGTTAGCATGCAGCTCCGCCCACCTTTTCCAGCCTCAATCTCACTGACTGCACAGAGCAAAGACCACCATAAAACAACATATAGAGTATTTACAACAATAATTCCTATTCTATACTATATACTATCACTATTTTGTTGTTTCTTCCATCAATTGCCACAGTATTGTCGTAGCAAAATGCACAAAAGAAAGAACTAAAGTATACCCCATATATCACCACAGTACTGTCGCAACAAGAGGAGAAGGAGTTCATTTAACAGTATCCATGATTCGCTCTTGTGCAAATGCTAGCATTTGATTGGTTCTGTGGCAATAGACTGATATTTCGTGCCACAGTACTGTGGCAGTAGCCATTGCCTTAAAAATATATAGCATTCTCAGCTACTAGCTGCTGCTTACAAAAAACAGTAGGAGACAGGAACTTGGGTGTATGATAGCTTAGCAAACTAATATGCACAGTGTCAGAGGCTGATATTTATTCATATTTAACAGCTCCAAGTATCATTAAACTAAACAAATTTACATTTTTATGTAGTGGATGTGACTTTAAATGGACTAACAAAGAAGAAGCATTAGATTTAACACACAAAAAACTCACTATTAGCTTCTATTTAGCACATAGCACACTGTACACTCTACTGTACTTCCTGGTTCTCTTAAAGGGCCAGTAGCACTTTCAAAGGACTAGTAAATTACAGTTGTTAACTTTTAATGGCACTTCCAGGTCTGCACAGGGCAGAACTACAAAAGGAAGATCAGCCCTATCTTAAAGTCAGAGAGACTGTGTTCTCAACAGATCTGTGTATAAGAAGTTGTTCTAGAAAACTGTTCTGAGGGGATTCTTCAGCTGCATTAAAAACAGACCCATTCTGTCCAGTGACTGTACTGAAAATTATGAGTATTTAAGGCTTTAATAAACATATACAGAATTTAGAATAGGTTACTCCAGAGATTTAAGTGCTCTGTATGGGTCCGGACCATATCTTAATTTCAGTGATTAGCAAATAATTGAAAAGCGAAAAGGGAAGAAATCGGTGACATCAGCTGGTGTAGTGTTTGGATGGAATTAAATCATACATACCCCCGGTCCTCCTCGGCACATGATTGCCCAGCCGTGCTCTCTAACCAGCAATGAGCACTGAATCGCTTTGTAAATTTCCCCTGGGACTTTCTCTGCCCCAACGATTTAGTGGTGGAAAGTGGTTGAATCAGATTTGCAGAGAGACAAAGCATCCATTCCTTTTCGAGTTCTCTTATCAAGAGAGATTACCCAGGAGGTGCGGCGGGTGGACAATGCCAACCTGATCAGCAACAAACATTCTGCCCCCATCTTTAATACCATGGGCACCGCGCCTAATTTAAAGAATAAACACAGATTCAGGAAGTGCCAGCCTCTTGTCTGGTGCTTTGAAAAGGTTACTGTCACTTGAAAGGAAAAGACACGCCACAAGCCACCAATTATTCCCTCCCTAAATATGTATGTCCTTCATAGACATGATTGGAAAGGGTTAAGCATGGGAAAATGTCTGCCGCATCAAAGATTCCTGCAGCCTTCAAACATGGTTTCTTTTCTTTTCCCTTTGTGGACTGCATAACTGTACATTTCTTCTATAGCAATCATCACTCACAGGAAAGCCACTTTCACTGCTGGCCATATACTGCTCTTGTATTAGACCTGCAGCTGAATAATGTGTATCAATGTGCGCTTCAGTCACTGGTGAAATGCAATGGTCTGTTTTGCTCACACTAGCATCTCTGATTCGGTTGCTTGTACTCCATTATGGGGGTCGAATGTGTTTCAGATGATGCGTGTTCTCTGTTTGGTCTTTGTTCGCAGAGCTCTATCTCAGGTTCTCATGCGCTGGAGAGAAAATCCAATATAAATGCAAATCCAGTAGCCATTAATGCATTTTAAAGGCTTCAAATCAGCCCTGTGCTGTAATCAAAGACGCAGAAGATAGAGGTTGTTATTTAGAATAAAAATATTTATGAAAATACATGGTACTGATTGATCACACGATGAGAGGCCACAATGAGATGAATGAATGGAGAGACTTAATAGAGAGCTGCTCTCGCTGTTAGCTTGTGGCTCATCAAAACCACAAAAAATCCATCCAAAACACAGTGATGACCTGTGGGAAATTAATACATGAAAATTAAATTAAGAAAACATATCACATTATTCACAGTGTTAACAGTGTGATACACATTTTTAGTCTTTATTTAATTAAAGAAGTCCGAGCCTCTTTGCTGCACAATGGCAAGAGAGCTATAAGACATGACACTGGATAAATCAGTGAAAAGGTTAACACTACCACAACATAATCTAGAAAACCAAGCCCCACTCTTTGTTTTGGTCTAAAATATTATTAATGCCACAAACAAACCAGAAATTGTGAGCTGTGTTTTCTTCTTGTTTGAGAAGGTCAGGAATTACTCTTTTCATTTCACTTTTTTTTTTTTTTTTTTTACAAATGTTTTAAATCATCTTAACATGCAAAACATAGATTTTAAGATAAATCTCGTCACTACGCGGTTCGGTTTGAGTACTGATTGGTCTGAGCCGGTGGGCCTGGGCGGGTTGGTTCACATGTGCAATGGGCCACATAACACAGAGGTAACAATGACAATAGAAACCTTTTTCCACAGAAAACAATGGGTACCTTTTCAGTTTCTGGACTCCAGTTCTTATTATAAATCAATGGTTGAAGCCTATTGGTGACAAATTCTTTTCATCGTCAAGTGAAAAATGATTGCAGCCAATTCATTTTCATCTTTTTAAAGAATCTGCTTCAAAATGTATAAGGTTCATCCTTGGCCTATGACCTGCCTGTTCACCAAGTTAAATAACTGATAACTGATCGACATAATGACATGTTCTCTCAACATGCAGGGAACCCTCAGACCCCCCCCCAAAAAAAAATTAAATAAATAAATAAATAAATAAATAAATAAATAAAATAAAAATAAATATTCTGTCTCCTCTGAACCCCAAGGTAAGAAAAATACTCCATGGATTGACAATAATGTGTATGTTTATGCTCACTTTTCCACCATCAAATCTGGGAAAGTCAATCAGGGATAGAAAGAGTAGTATTTATACTAGAAGTAACACCAACACCAGCTAACAGATACAAGCCAAATGCTTACAAACTCAAATAAACACAAATGACATTTACTTCCTCCAGAAAACACTACTCTATTTCTATTTTAATGAAGACAATGAATAATCAGTTCATGTTATTGTTGTGTGCCTTACTTTACCAGTTGATAACCCGGTGGAAACAGCTCTGCAACACATTTTAGGTTGTAAGTTCAGGAATGGTGCGTGCAGGGCATTTTCTATGCAAGGGGTAGGTGTCATTCTTCTAGTACTTGGTTAGCAGGTTTTAGGAAGAAGGGGAGGGGGGGAGGTTAAAATAGGAAAGAAAAAGAGAAAACGGCATGAACGCTGGTCTTCGAGAGACTACTCCAACCACCTGCTACTAAAGTTTTTGTTAAAAACATCACCAGGCCCGTGTTGTCATCCTGCTGCACCGGGAAGTGTCACTATAGGTGATGAAAACGGGTGCTAAGGGCTCTTGACCAAGCCTCAAAGACCTGACATAGCTCTGTTTGATACAGACACATTATGCACATCTTTAACTAAATAATTCTTTCATGAGATTAATTATTCCTGACTATAATCAGTCCACCGGCAACTACTTGATCAGCATTAAACCTTGAATGAATATGCAGCTCTGATTTGCATGAGCAAACTACTCCTTCTATCCGGCCTCTAATTTAAAGCGCTCATCAAACAGATAGCCTGGCATCCTGAGACCATCTCTCTTCTCCATTTTCAAACCTCCCTAATTTTCCATTTCAGTTCTTTTTAAAAATGGCATCATTTGACGCCATGATGCAACTGTTAACATCCTTCGAGCAACATATCCTTGTGAGCGGAGTGTCTGTCAGTGCTGATCTCGGCCCCATTTGTTTTAAACAGAAACAAGGTGTAACATTTGTCTGACCCGGGTCTTGAATTAGTTTGGATGAGCCATCTGTAATTGGATAGAACGAGGAAAGGCAGATTTGATGTAGTCGGCAGATTTGCTGAGAGAGGGAGCGGGAGAGGGCTGTGGCGATGTTTAATTCAGGAGGCTGTAGCCAAAGGAAGCGGAGAGAAGCAGTCGTCAGGAAGCCAGGAGGGATAAAACAGACTCAAGAAAGAGGACAGAGACATCGAGGGGTCTGAGATGCCATTAAGCAAGAGACAGGAGGGTGCTGAAAGTGTGTGATAAAGAAAATGTATGTAAGTGCCGGAGACATGGAAGGGGGTCCGGTGAGTTCAGTATCAAAACAAGGCAGGATGGAGCAGACTAGTAGTGGCAGCGAGGTCAAAGTCAAGGTGAGGAGATGGCGTACGGAGCAGTCGGGAAGGCTCCGATGACTCACATGTACACTAAAGTGCATGTCTGCCTCATAGACAAAAACAAAAAAAAAAACAACAGAGGCCATTTATTATTAAAGCTGGCATCACCTCAGAGCCGCACTGAGAGAAATCACATGTTTATAATCTGTCAAAATATGCCCACTTCCTTTACCTGCTGAGATAAGGATTCAGGATACGCTATATTTTAAAACAGCATGCACACAAACACATATCCAGGAGTAATTTAAGGCGGCAACACATTATTCATGGTTATCTTCTAGCAGAAAGGTAGACTTTTAAGGACATAAGCCAAGGGTCCAGTTTCATGAGGGTTGTCTAATCTCAGTATTGTAATACAACAAAATACCAATAATGTACAAAAAAAAACCAAAAAAAAAAAAACAACCCTGAAGTCTATCTATAGAATGACAGAAAATCAGGGCATATTCATGATTAAATGAAGGATTTTTGATTCCGGTATCGGTTCTTTGGAGTCCCTCTGACTGCTTAAGAGTTATTTTTTTTATCTGATATTCATTCGACTGAATCCTGTTGTCTTAACATTCGCCTACACATAGATAGATAGATAAATAGATAGATAGATAGATAGATAGATAGATAGATAGATAGATAGATAGATAGATAGATAGA
>JAPQRP010000005.1:51086518-51098825 GCA_037367295.1 Apogon hyalosoma
CCCTGGAGGAGCTGCTGGAAGTGGCTGGAGAGAGGCCTCTGTGGGCTCCTCGACCCGGACCCAGATAAGAGGAAGAACATTCTAATTTTGTTCCTGTGATCAAAGTAGACAGCCATGTAAAAGATTTGATTCTATACCTATTTAAGGGGTCTAGCTATAATGTTTCCACAGAGACAAGGCGTTTTATTTATGATTTCTGGCATAACAGACCTTTTTCACAGCAGATATTTAGGCTGATACCACACTGCAGAAGCATCCATCAATGTGGAAAAACAGACTACAATGACTGACTTTTGTTTATGGAAAAAGTCCATTTCACTTTCTGAGGTGGTAATTTTGTTACAACATGTCATTTTGGTTATTTTACTGCTTGGAGAACCAATATATGAATAAAATGCAGAAAAATATGAATCACTATTTTTGAGCACTTCAGAGAACCACATACAGCATGGAATTAACCACTATCTGGCCAAAAGTTTAATTTTGGTAAAATGTTGTATTTGATTTTATTCACATGAAGTAAAATGAAAATGCACACATAAGTATACAGAAACACATAAATGAAACATTCATCTGTTTTCTGACCACTTAGTCCTTGGGAGTGTTGTTAAACTATTAATGTGCATGTCTTTGGGCGGAGGAGGCTGGAGGGAACACAGCAGACAAAAGGAGAACATGCAAACTCCACATAAGCCACTTTTACACAGAGATCCTGGAATAAAGCTGTGATGGTGATCCCACCTTTTTGCCACCATTGACTAATTTTCACAGCTAAGCCAAAGGAGTAACATAGGTGAGACAGGCTGGACTTTTGCACAGCGGACCTACCTTCCGGGATCAAATGGGCGGTGATGCAACTTATTGTATATTGCACATATGGAGACACTGGCACGGAGCCACCCCGGGTGTTGGTCCTGTGGCCTCGTGCCACGGGTGAAAATGGCGCAAAGCCACAGTACCCGCGGCACCCCTGGCACAAAGCCACGGTACCCATGGCACCCCTGGCACAAAGCCATGGCAGCCGGGGTGGCTGCTGCAGAATCCATGCCAGTGCCTCAGTTGCCAGACGTTCGCCTCCTCTGGTTCGCACCAAAAGTCTGGATGGTTCAACTTCTTGGTGAAGGCGTTTCACCTCACAAGCCTACTGAGCATAATTAGCATGGCCTCTTATCATCTGGTGAGGGTGACAAGGGGTAATCTCTGTAAACCCTCCCCCCAAAACTCTGTCACTCAGCTATACAATTTTACCGTGATTTTGATGCTTCATTCATGGTACAGCACATTTTAAACTCCTCCCCCAGTACATTAATGTTTACATTACTTGGTTTAGAAGGAGTTACTCTAATTATGTGTAAGATAAATTATATTCATTTCAAGATCATGAGATCTACATCACAAATGACATGTGTCAAGCTCTCTGAAATGCTACTCCAAAGTTATTGGAGGACAAACTAATGAAACCATTCATCTTATCAACAAATTGAGGTTGGATTTCAATCATACAGTGTCAAATCTGTCATGTGAACATAAATCTAAGGTTAAAAAAAAGTCATTATTGGTTCAGACAAAACCTTTTAATATTAGTAACTGTCGAGTACCTTAATAATAATCTAAGGTTACAAATGTCAAAAGTAATTATAGGTTCAGACAAAACACTTTAATTTTATTTTGAAAAATACAAATGATCTAACGTGACACATGAAATCCTCCTAAGACTGACAATGACAAACAATCTCTCCGTTGTACACATCTACATATTTCTTGTATTTACATGTATATCAGTGCGCTAAGTCTGGTCCGACACGTCTTTATCCCAGGGTTTGAAACGTCCACGCCGGGTGCGAACTGTCTCATGTTCCAAACGTCCAGGGTCCGAAAAGACCTGCTTTCAGTGCCTCCATATGCACCAGCTGTCTCTCAGGCGCAGGGTTCACCTTCATCAAAATGTCACACCTTGGTTGCGGAACGAAAGGTGTTCCCTTTACATAGCGTTCCAGAATCATGATTCCACCTCTATCACAGTTTTGTTACTACCTCCAGAGGCGTTACAAAGCTGCGATAAAGGCGGGACCAAATGATCCCACCATTTCATTAACACAGACGTCGTTCCGGAATAAAGGCAAAATATTCCCCTACCAGAAGTGCTGTGTAAAAGGGGCTTAGAAAGACCATACTGGGATCAAATCCAGCACTTTGTTGCTGTGAGGTGAAAGTCAAAAAATGGATTTCCACTGACATGTAAGGGCACAAAAGGCAGCATATATTAGACAAAAGGGTGGAAGTACTCAGTAACAGTACACACAATAATACACATACATGAACACTCATACTAAACACTCTGACACGAAACATGATTCAGATTTAAAGATCTTGTAGAATTTCAGACAGCTCAGATACTATTTAATGCAAAAAACAAATATTACTAGGAAATATTCAAACCTTATTCAGAGAAAGGGAAGGGGGTTATGAACTAAGAGGACAACATAATTAGAAAACCTTGAAACTGTGAACAACTAGGAAAAGTGTTTGTTTAAATATGTGAGTAAAATTATGGAACAGACTGAAGAATGTCCATACATCAGCCAGTTTAAAAAGACATAGACACCTTCTCCAGTTTTCTGCTGTGTATAACCCATGTTTCTCTGTTTACTACCATATATTTACTGTGGGGTTTTGTTTTGTTGTTTTTTTTTTACTTTATTTAATTATTTATTTTGTTATGTATTCATTTAGTGTTACCTTCAAAATGTATTTATTTTGTCTGTATAGGTGTGTAGGTATGTATGCGTGTTTTTGTGACAGTGAAAATTGTAATTAACACTTTACAAAAAGATGCAAGGGAATCATTTTTTTTACAGCCTCATACTGATAGGAAGGTAAATGATTGGCTGTTGTGTGGAGAAGGGGCGGGATTAAATAAAGTCACACTTCCTCCCACTCCCTTGAATATGTTTATTTTATTGTGTTGACGAAATAAACTGAACTGTACAGTGTACTGTATATGTACACATTGTATAAAAAGTAGCTTAGGCATAGATTGATGAGCAGAAGTTACATTTTTGTGTCCACATCCTTTAGATTAATATAAGATGCTCATTTTGAATGGATTCAAATATGAAATGATTGTAGAATTGAAAGCTGTGTTTTTATTTTCACAGTTGTGCTAAGCATATACACTACACAGAAATCATCAGCATAATGCTGTTTTATTTGGGGGATAAGTGACAGTTATTAGGGGGCAAATTAAGTTCAGCAGTCAATGAATGGCATATATAAGCTGCATCTGAGGCACCGACCATAGCACTTGATTCTCTTTTACTGCTCGGGTGCCTTGACCTTGTTCGGTTATGTGTTCTATGTAGATTGGAGGAGCAATGTTGAAGATTTCATCATAGGATACTGAAGGTGATAAAGTGTTTCATCAACTGTAAACAATCTACAAGAAAACTTTCCTTGTGAGATGAAAAATGAAATCATCTTTTGAACCGTAGCAGCATTTGCGAATGCAACACAAACAACACAGTCTAGGTGATAATTCAACCATATGCTGTATGTTTTTGCCTCAAACACTTTATTCTCTTCGTTCTAGAATTGTTTTTTTTTTTTTTCTTCACTCTTTTGGTGTAACTTGAATCAGGAGTGTTTTCTGACTCGCCCTGTTATTTGTTTGGTGCAGTCGCCGTCCTTTGCATTCACTCTCACCCCACACTGTCTCACTAGTTCATCAGTACTTCTCACATTACACAGTTAATTAGATTCAAACACATGCTTGTGTCACTCACCCGTGCTCCTGCTTCCGGCACTATTTCCCATCAAATTCTTGAGATTAAAGTGAATTAAGAGATTGTTTTTGATTAGATCCATTTTCGTTTCACTGCCTCATCACAATTACAGAGTGCACTAACACTGCTATTATGCCAGCAATCATATTCTATTAAGACAATCACGCTCCATTTGCTGATATGCTCCAGTTATTGGTTAATAATTAAGATGACGGCAACTTTCATATGGGGACATGGGGTTGGTGCTGGCCTTGTGGTGCCCGAAGCTGGAGTGCTGTTGTTATTTTTGCACATACTTTCACTTAGTTCTGACTTTATACTGTGCTACTGCTGAGCATACTTTGGTGCCGTAACTGCATAATTGTGATATTAGCTGAAATTACAGCATATAAGCAGTGTTTATTTCCCTCTTTCCATCGGAGCCTTTGGGGGATTCCTTCCAGGGCCGGCCCATCTTCTGCCGACACAAAATTAAATAAATTGAAAAACTAGCCACAAGACTTACTGTCAGAAAATATCCTCATACCAGAGCATGTTGCAGTAAATGAAAATAAAGTGCTTTCGCTGAATCTTTACTTGTGCACAAGCTTGGCTTTTCAGTCTTTTCGCACCAGTGTTTAGACTATAACAACCTCTGAATAAAACAACAAGAGAAAGCGTAAAAAAAAAAAAGCCAACTCAGAAGAAATCAAAACTGTAGTCGGCTGAATACACTGTACGATTAAAGGCAGTATTTCTATTTGGGAGTTCTGATCTTGTACATCACAGTAACCTTGACATAATCCTTTCTGCTCAACTGATTCTCTCACTCCATCACTCTATCCTTCCTACCCCCTTTTCCTCGGCACCGACAACAATATGGTCATTACCGGAGCTGATGCTACTGTTTTCCACAGATGGACTCTGCAGGCAGTGGGCTGTGTTGAATGATGTCACATCTCCCAAAGATTGCTGTTGTAATTGGTGGAACAAAGGTTTAAAAACAAAAAGAATGTTGCCTCAAGTGGCAGTGCTGCCCTTCAAGATGATACGATTGCAGGTTAATGGAAAAATAAAGTATTGCTTGTGTGGGCCACCTTCTCCACGGCTCAAGTACTATAGAAAAAGGCTGCCGTTATTGTTATTTATTGTTTTGTGTTGTTGTACAAGTCGAGACAATAATTGAACAAGACATTAGGTTTTCAAAGTTCATGTGTGACTTTAGATGAAAAAAAAAAAAGAAGAAAAATGTTTGTGAGATTAAAATGAAAACTGATTAGTAAATGAACCTGAAAACACTGAAACAACAGAAAATTACATTTCCACTCATTAGCTTTGTTTTCTTTTCATAAAAATGAACACCTATTTCTTTTTTGATTGTTGTTAATCATACTTAAATAAATTAACCCCTGAGACATTATTTTAATGAAACAGGCTGCTGTGAATTTGCGTCTGTTTCAGTGTCATAAAAGCTGCTGTCAGTATGTGCTTGTGTTCCTTTTCTTCAGGAATCTTTCTATTTTCAACATCTGGCAGTTGTTTTGCTTTGCTGGGTGGAAAACAGGATGGAATGACAGAAAAGTTTTACAGGTTTTTACTAAATAAGACATTCAGAATGTACATCAATATGAGATTTACGATGTTGAACATGACCTGGGAACTTGAACACACTGAACAACAAGGATTAGAATTATGGCACAATAGTTTTTTTTTGTTTTGTTTTGTTTTTTTTTATCAGTCCAGCTGCTTTTTGGCACCTGGTTGAACTCCAAAAAGCAGTTACACGGTCAAAACTCGGTAAAACACAGTAAAAAAAATAAAGGAAAATCATGACAACGCTGCAAACAAAAGTAAAAACAAAAAACGACATGGAAAACAGTTAAAAAAAAAAAAAAAAAGCCCAAACTGTATTTTTATAGCGAGTCAGGTTCACTCACTGCTCTGTGTTTCACCCCCATTACACTTGGAGGGGTGGGGTGTTCTGTAAAAAGGCACAAGGTCTGTTCTATCAGCACATTTTGAAAATGTTCTTATTGAGCAAACGGTTGAAATTTTATGAATATTTAAATAAATCATACATACTGAACAGTCACCACTGACATGTCAGGGGTTAAAGAGTTACCAAATGTGTCACTTTGTAATGCTTCCATTTCCTCTCACAACACTTTCTGATATTCAGGGGCTGACGACACCAAGTTATGAAATGTTTCAGGTTCATTTTGTGTCATTCTTAAGGTGTCCAACGGTACGTGGTGTTGACTGTGGTGCATTCATAACGGAGCACCACCAAAGTGACAGTGACCTTAGACCCAGACCATGACAGACCCAGGCCTCTGGTCTTGTTGCTGGTCACAGTCTGGATGGTCCTAGTTGTGTTTGGTTCAGAGCACAGGTCTGGTCCACTACAGTGAACATAAGGCTTCCTTTGGCCTCAGAGATCATGGTGTTAAAACCCTTAAAATTCTTACTGGGACCCTTTACATTCTGGAATACATCTGCATACCTTGAATCTTTTCATTCTGCTGTGCACCGTCGAGGCTGAATTATCCATATCCCATATACAGTATGTGTCATTGGAGAACGCTGTTTAGTTCCCCTGAGCTCTTTGTTCCTAGACCTTACCAGGATGCTGCTTTTGTACCAAATCATGATCACAGTCCTCTTCTTATGCCACCTATCTTACATCACATTCTAATATTTTTTAATAATTATTGTAATAATTAAATTATAAAATAATATTTTTCACTCTTACTTGCCTAAACCTACTCTCATCCAGGTTTTTTGGAATGTCTTACAGACCCAAATATGAGGAACGAATGTATGTAAAATACATAACTGCTATTATTTACTCATCTTTGCCATTCGAATAACTCTACGGACGATTATAATCTCCTCTTAGTTCACAGTTAAGAGAGTAGATGTATTCTGAGTTTTTCGGCAGTATATTTCTAAAAATGGCAGCTAAGTTACTGTGTTTCCTATCATCATTATCCTGACAGACATGTAGGTACATTGACAGTGAGTCTAAAGCAATTTGCTCTTAACAGACACCAGAGGTTTTTGTTTTTTTTTTTTTTTAAATCCATTATCTTGTGAACATGACTGGGATATTTTTATACGACCTCTTAGCTGATGGCATCTGCCTTTTCCTTTTTTACTGAAACATCCACCCCACTCCAATCCCCACCCCAAAAAATGCACTATTTACAATGCTATGTTTAGAAATCTGGCCCATGCCAGCAAGCACTGACGTGAGAATAAATAAAACAAGTACAAGCAAACAGCTCAGGCCAACCGAAATAACATTGCACCTCTTTGTGCGTAGTTCCTCACTGTGCACCGGAGCATGGGATTAGGATTCAGTCTCTAATATTTTGAATGGTTCATGTGGTTGAGACTTATTCAGGATTTCAATTGTATCTACGTCTGTTTGATTTATTACTGGGCATTACCTTCTTATTACCATGAAAGGCTGAGGGTTTTTTTTTTTTCTTCTTGTATTCCCTCAAGCTGTAACATTATATAGTGGCAACACAGGGACAGGGGTTATGGGGGTCTTAGATTATGGCTGCTCCCACCAGGAATACCTGTTATTACTGGCCTCCAAGAACCATGGACATATAAATCCTAAGTACAAAACGTGGTGTGATGGAGTACTCCTGTTGCTAGGTAAGTCTGTTATAGTTCTGCTGGAATAAGCTCCTTAGATGTAACCTTCATGTCAGTTCAGGCTCTCTGGGATCACATCGGTCCTATGGTTCATAACCAACCATCGTCATATGCTAATTTGTTAATTTATGCCCTGTCCATGCCAAAATGTTTATATCGTTGAACATTTTTTCCCAACATTCTGACCTCTCGTCCACACGTAAGCAGTGTTTTATGCCGCTAAAACTAATTATTTTAAATGCTGTTCAAAGTGACTCCTGCTTGTATCTGCTTCTATTACCCGGATGTGACAAATACCTGAATCAGTGGCAGATATATCTGAAAAAGAGACAGAAAGATAGTGTGGATATTTTGGAATATTCTGTGTATTACATGCATATTTAAGCCACACTCACACAGGACTAGTATTAACTGTGGACCTCAAGTCATTTCTAATAATAGCAGAGGTTGTGACAATTAAAAATACCACCTCCCCTATTTCACAAAACATAGAGGTCCTGTAATAATATTAGTCCTGTGTGAAACAACATTTCTGTAATTTGGTAGATAAATCAAAGTTTTAAGTTTACTGGGTAGAAAATTAGGAGTCTGACATCTCTAGTATATCTGTCAGTCATGATGTTACATGGATATTCACTGAAACTTATATCCACCTTGTATAACAGTTCAAGTAAGGAACATTTTTGTCTCATTCAGCAGTTACCTGTGGCTACCCAACCCTTAACATCAAAAATTAGGAATAATTTCAATTCAAAAACAAAACAAAAAACAAACTAATGCCGTTAGAATGCACCGCATGAAACACCAACATCACCAACATGAAGGGTTCATTTCCAAATCACTGGAGGTCCATACATTTACGCTAGTCCCATGGGAATGTATGTACCTATAAAGTGGCCCACTGGTTTTTGGACTAATGATAATGCCTCCAGTTTGAGTTCTGGCTTTCATCAACTTGCCTTTTTGGACAAAAGGGCAGACGTGGGCAAAAAAGTGTGTTGGGTAAGCTGATGCAAAACTCCAGCTTACTGACGTGCTAAAACAGAAATCTTCATCATTTGTTTGACAAACCATTTGATGGTCTTGGCAGTATAATTTATTATTCCCAAATTGGCTCAGAAAGTCTGTTTTGGCAGGTGAGTAGGCTGTTAAACACACCTGTCAATCAAAGTCCTAGATTCTTAATAACGGAGCAATAATTTAAAGAAGGACCACCAGTGCACTCAAAAATGAGACCAGAATGACTCCTGGAAAAATATATTTCAGTGCAAGTATATGCAAGCCAGACCTTCTTGGAGCTGAAATCTTTCAGCCATCAGCAGTATTGTGTTTTAGGATACCGCCACATTGGCTTTAATTTCAGGCCACAGGCTTTGTCATTTATCGGCAGTAGATCACGGCCAGTGCAGACATATTTAAGAGATGCACACGTGTCCTAGTGTTGTTATGAAGCCTGTGTAGTGTAAAAAAAAAAAAAAAAAACACACTTCCAGAGGGGTTTTATGACAGGCTAAAGCCTCTGCACTTGCCACTTCCAATGATAGTTCACATTATCTGAAGGTCCACAGTGTCCCAGTTCAGAGTCCAACAGAAACAATGGTTTGTCTGAGTGTTTGTTTTTACATTCTCTTGTGTACTGAGATTTGAAATGGTCATGCCAAAAAGCTTATTTTTTTCTTTTTTTTTTGTGGAAGGGAAAATTTTGGTTTAGAAAAGTATCCCCATTAGTGTGGATGGGGTATTATTCTGCCATTATAAAATTGGCTGAGCTTTATTTAGCAGGTGTTTACCTTCAGGTGCTCATCATTCACTGGCAAATCACATGAACTGGACAAATGATTAGTGCCACCGCAGGAATGTAAATAATGCATGCATCTTGTTGGCAGTCTGGCCAAGATCTACAAAAGGGACGCCTTCTTAAATGAAGCACATAAGGACATTTATATACCATGATGGGCCACATGGTGGTCTTGATGTAATAACATTTATCCCACATCCCTGAAAAGCCATCACATCCAAATAGATGAGATCATGTGGCAGTGTTTCTGTGTGGGAACACCATGTACAGAATGAAAAGGAATAAGTCAATACTGTGTGGGAGAACAAAAATCGCTTCACAAAGCCATTCTTGGGGGAATTACCATTATTGGATCAAGGAGCCCCTCAGTCTCTGCAGCTTGCCAGTGTTTTCTGTCAAGGCCCTTATGGTCCACCACCGTCAGTCAGCTGAACATGGTTCTAAAGAGAACGGTGTGGCAAAGATTCAATCGATGTCTCGAGAATGTTGAATAAGATTTAACAAATAATACAGAGTGTTATAATGCAAAGAGCCTGTGCGAAGGATAATTTGCAAATTAATTTTAATAACATGGTATTATATCTGTGGACAAATTAGACCATTGGAGTGAAGATAATATGCCCACCCTCGTCACTCAGATCATGAAACATAGTATTATTGCTATTGTTGTACCAATCATCTCTTGCATTGGTACAATTTACTCAAGATTAATTGGGCGATTTCTATTGCAGTCAAGGTAACTTCACATCACTGCACACCAAGGCTGTAGATTTGCATATGGATGGTGGGTACATGTCCCTGACGATATTCTGTCGAGACAGAGCTGTCCCTATCAATATTCAGAGGAACCTAGCAGAGGAACCTGTTAGTATTACCTTGCGTTCTGAATGCTGAAGTCAGTCACAGTGCTACACATGTCCTCACAGAACTGCAGTTACAATAAGTACTATTTTATCTCCATGCAGTGCACACAGCAGTACACGTAAATCTGTCTGTCAGCATATTTTATCATTTGTCATTTCACAATAGAAAAAAAAAAGAGCAAAGGTCAGGAACTTTTCACCTCCCACAGCATCAGTAACAGGTCTAAAGTTATTCCTGTGATCTAATGACAGCAGCCTTTCACTGAGGAAAATAATGTTAATGGGTGTTAAATATCATGCTAGTTAGTGTTCTTTAATGTGTCAGATAACAGTCAGGAACAGGCCCAAATATTCTATAACAGGATGAATTTCAGTCCATAAATCCCAAGAAAATGTTGATATTTACTAATTACCTTGTATGCAACAGTCAGTAGAGTAGACTGGTGCAGAGGCAGGGGTTTAATCAATATGAATTCAGTCAGTTCAGTGTTTCATAGTCAGCACTTGGTATTGAGTTAATTTTGAACGAAATCTTACATCAAAACAGCTTGATTCAATCAGCTCCTCCAGTGAGGGTTTTATATGTGCTATAATAAGGTCTAAATGCAGCAGTTAGGCTACTTTGATCTGCATTCAAGCCAAATGAATATAAAATCATTGTAGTCAATCCATACTTCAAGAGCTGAAATGATTAACTGATAGTTGTCACATATTAAATTCATGAACACATTTTTCTATTCAATTGCGGAGTTTGAGTAAAGTAAATCCTAGCTTCTTAAAATGTTCTAATTTGTTTCCTCCTCCGTGACAGCAAACTGAATGTCTTGAATGCTGTTTGGTCCATACTGTGTCTGGAGGAGGTTTCGCATCTGCTTCATTTTATCAAACTGCAAAAATTTGACAGTCGAGACCAAATGAGGAAGAGAAAAACAAAAAAGCCCACAATGTACCTAAACCCTCTGAAAATCAAAAGAAAATCCAGCCATAGACAATATTTAACTCATAAAGACCCAAAAGCATCTCCTGATCTAAACTGTCTATTGATCCAATCAATACGTGTAATTAATTGATGTAAAATGCAGTTTGTCGTCTTTTCATGGCCATCAGATATGACCCATTTGGACGTTTTTAGAGGCTCCGTAGTGAACGTGGAAGCACCGTCATCTTCTACAACTTGGTTTATATGAAATTAATGATATACTTAGTGCCATTAAACATGCACAGATCAGAATAATATGTATATTTGGAAATTATTAAATTAATTGTTTTGGGGTTACCTTCATATTGAAGAGGGAAGCATTGGTCATTAGAGAATGAATAGTGGATAAATTGTGATCAACTGAACAGGTTTATTCAGTCACTGAATACAGGTACTCAGAAATTGAAAGTGTCATCATTCAATATGGGCTGTGTCCACCTCTGGTTCCAAACAAGCAGTGCAGCGACGACGCATGGAACTAAGTCTGATGATCCTGTCCTGAGGATCCCATCACTCAGACGACTGATTGTAGTGTGATGACAGCGCAGACGGCGAGCGACTTCACCACGGCTCAGACCTGTGCATGACATGTCAGTGTCACGTTCTCTCTGTTGTATCGTAAGTCGTGGCATTTTGAGCTGGTAAAAACATTTGTGCGTTTTCTTTGCCGCCTTCATATCGACTATTGACCACACCTAACGTTACCAGTCAAGACTCTGTACAAGAGATTCGACTCAGTGTCCGACATTAAGGGATTAGCCCAAACGCCGATGTTGCATGTGTTCGGAATGAAAAAAATACAGCTGTTAACTGTGTTACTCATTTCGTGAGTGACATATACAAAATAGGCACCTGAGCAAATCATTTTCTGGAAATTACACCACGTTTGGACCGTGCATTTTTAATGGAACTTAGTATATATTTTACTACACACATCCCTTTTCCTTCAGTTTTTCTCTATTTTTAACATAAAGCCCTCAACTTGATTCTGAGTTTTTATAGACATCTACATGATCAGTAAATTAAATGTAAGAAAATACCTGATTTTCACTTCAAAATGCAAAATACTCGTACTCGTCTTCATCCTCTTACCTGGGTCCGGGTCACGGGGGCAGCAGCCTCAGCAGTGAAGCCCAGACTTCCCTCTCCCCAGCCACTTTCACCAGCTCCTCCCGGGGGATCCCGAGGTGTTCCCAGGCCAGCTGAGAGATAGAATCCCTCCAGCGTGTCCTGGGTC
>JAPQRP010000005.1:51129506-51145850 GCA_037367295.1 Apogon hyalosoma
TAGATAGATAGATAGATAGATAGATAGATAGATAGATAGATAGATAGATAGATGATAGATAGATAGATAGATAGATATTTTATTGATCCTTTTGCAGGAAATTATTTGGTTACAACAGCATTAGAAATTAATCAGACTAGTAACTAATGAAGATGATGAAAAAGACCATGATGATGACAAGAAAGACAATGGCAATGAAGAAGACGATCACAAAGACGACGAAGATGACAAAGATGACGAAGACGATGACAATGAAGATGACGAAGACAATGACAACGAAGACAATGACGACAAAGACAACAACGATGAAGACAACAAAGATGAAAACAACAATGTCAAAGATGATGATGAAGACAACGATGAAGACAACGACGATGAAGACAACGAAGACAGTGAAGACGATGACGATTAAGACAACGATGACGGAGGTGATGACGATGAAGACCATGATGATGAAGATGATGCCGATGATGACAAAAAGGACACCAGACACAGTGCCTTCACTGTAGCTCATGGCCTATTGGCTAACTATGAGCTAACTAAAAAGCCCAGGAGGTGTAAACCTGGTGTTTATGAATCTGTGTGACCTTTAATCCTCAGCCTTCGCATGAGAAGCAGTCATGCCTCCATGGTGAATACAGACACATGAGCCCTGGGGGTCTCATGGAAAACCGGTCGCTTAATGTGATCCACCACTTTACCCAGAAATGCAACTGGAAACTATATCACACAAGAACAAAAACCTGTATCAACTGTATGTAGAAACGGTTCACGATTCTATGGACCCAAGCGGATCTCAAAGGGACTGAAAGGCAGTAGGAGCATGTGCTGTGGTCAGATCAGATCACATTTTAGCTTGTTTTCAGATTAAAAAAAGATGCTGGGATCAATGTGTCAAGGATCATATGTGTGAAGGATCCATCTATGTGAGGACATAGTTTGGATTTTACAGACGCCAATGCTACCGTCAGATCAACATGTTTTACCTTAAGTCCATGGTTACTTCGGTGGGAAGTAAATATGGACACCATGAAGAGGACAAACAGCACCAATGAGCAGCTCAAGTCTTATATCAAGAAACTGTATTTGTAAAAGTGCAAGAATGAATGTATGATAGAACAACAAAGCAGTGAAACAATGGTAAGAGGCTGAATATGTCACAGGCATGCGAATCTACACTTATTTATATTAAATACAGCTAAGTTTGTTAGTGAGAACATTGAAAATATTTACTTTGTCGTTTTGTCAGTTAAATAAAGGTTCACAGTTTTTTTTAAAAGGCACATATTTTTTCCATAAACGCAGTTTGGAAGTTACGTGACCTTAAGTTGAGTTTCCAGGCAGTATACTGTAAATGTCTGACCACTTATTTTATTGTAAAATATGTGCTCCTGCTGTTTGAGGTTATGATTGGACTATTTCTGTTTTCCCTATGATCAGGAAGAACAATACTGCAGGTATTTTTTTGTACTATGAATATGATTTTTATTTTGTTTTTTCTGTGTTTATGACTGGCTTTAGGGAAACGAATGAGTGACTTCACAACTAGGTCTGCATATAAATCCCTGGGGAAGGTATCCAACTGAACTTAATAAAAAAAAAAAAAGTGTGAAGGACAGATTTGCATTTTGCTAAAGCTGTGAGGGACATATTTCACCACATCTGTCACATCCAGTTCCTCATATGTCTGAAATCAGTTTTACCCTTTGAATGGGAGCACTGCTGTCTCACTGTGTATTCAGTGGCTTTTTTTTCTTTCAAAGAAAAAAAGTAGAGAACGTTTTGAAAAAAGATATTCATTGAAGTGAATGCAAACCTGTAATTAAATTCTCAACATTTTTTTGAAAAGCTCAGGCTACGTTTAGGAGCACAGGGGGAAACAAACATCTTCAACTCTTAGGCTCATGTGCATTTCTCTGAGAAATGGACCTGAAGAGGCAAAAAAAAAAAAAAAAGAAATGTGACAGTTGTCAAGATGATTGCTTTTGAGCTACAGAATAAAGATTCGTAAGAGGGACTGTCTCTTAACTCTGAAGATTCATTCACCATACCACTCTGTAGTGAATACACAACCTATGACTGGATCAGAGGCCTTTTCAGTGCAACAGTCTTATGCATTCAGTAGTGATGAGGAAAAGGAGTTTATTGAAATGACTTAAAGTCACTGAAGCTTGAGGCAAGAATTCATATGCAGAGCACTGGCTGTGTTGGACCCACAGAATACACAGTGGAAGCTGTCATCACCTTTTGCCACATCATACATTACTTTAAACTTTCTGTGGTTGTTGTTCCTTTCCAAAATAATGTTAATAATAAAAAGAAGCGGGGGTCATAATTGGGCAACAAAAGTGTGGCTATCTCAAAGCAGCAGCTCCGCTTTCAAAATATCTTTTGCATAAAGCATGGACAATCTAGTTATCCAGCAGCTGCAGAAACATATTCTTATTTTTCCTTCATTATTATTTGAGAAAACCTCTTTCTATGTATTCAAGGAAATACTATTATGGTAACCAATACTTTGAAAATATACAATAATGTAACACAATGCTAAACAAGTGGTGCCAGGCACAAGAAACCCCACCCATTAAACGTATTTTGCCCATTATAAGTAAATGGGAAGATTTTAAAAAATCATAAAAAAACAGAACTTTGACCTACCTTTCTCAAAATGTAATGACATCTATTCTGAGCCACTGGTAATCTATAAACCCAATGTGGTATGAATTCAATCAGTAGTTGTGTTGCTAAAGTGTTAACAAACAAAGAGGCTGTTTACACGTGGCCAGGGATTTTAAAAAAAATGACGGGCATGTGCACCGAAAACGAAGGTCTCTAAAAATTCAGGCCAAAGTGGAGCAAATCGCCGTTTTCACGTTTGCGCGTAAAACAGAGGGAAATGCAAAAATTGAGATTCTCAGATGGTCACAGTTTTCGAAGGAAATACTCCACCAAGTTCACATGTGATGATACAGTTTAGAGCAGGGGTTTTCAAAATGCGGGATAGTGAGCCTCCCATAAGAGAACTCAAAAGCATGAACTCTGTTGACTTAGAATCAAGCTAAAAATGATGCTAATGTTACAGATAGTTACAAACAAGGTGTCAGACTTCCCACGGAAGTCAAGGGTGAGGAGGACGGCGTGTGCGGTGTTCTTTTCCTGACCCTGATTTCATCGTAGTGGTTATTAACGGGCAGTGTGACATGAGTTCAATCTCTGGCTCTGATCTCCCTCGTCTTTCTGTCTCTCACATCTCAGCTGGGTGTCGCCACACGTCTCCCCTTCTTTAATCCGTTGTGTTAAATTAAAAGATCTCTGCACAGTCATGTGACGCAACCTCATGATGCACTATTTCACAAAAATCTGAAGCAACGGTAATTTCATAGTGGCCGGCCTGCCCTGCAAAATGCATAACAGAAACCCCAGACGCTTATTAATTTTGTGGCGAAATGGTGTGTGTATTTAAAATATTTACAATAGCTGTAAAGACATAAACTCTATGTGTATTGATTAAATCTGGCACAGTGCCCCTGAGGTGCTCTTTAATAATGTAACACAATGTTTTACTCGCACAAAGGTGCACACAAATAATGTTTTAAAGAGGAGGTAATGATTTCTGAAGCAATAACCTCAGAACATTTATATATAAACCTTCTTTTGAAATAGAAATAAAAAAGGACAGATGAAGGGTGGAACATTAGACTGTGATCTCCGTGCAGAAGTGAAAGGCAAACTGCATGTAAGTAACTTTAGTGAAGCCTGAGGGACAGTGTGCACGGGAGCGTCAGAGGACGGGGCCCCGACCCCTCAGTGCCGGTCCTCTAACCAGGCATGAGACATCGGCCCTGACTGCGATCCACCCCTGGTCACGGTCACCACAAGTTAAGTGACCAATTCCAATGTATCGCTCAGGGCCAAATAACTGTTCACAACACAGGAAACCTGAACATATGTGACACGCTCTTAAATGCATTCCAGGCATATGTTTGGTCATTTGAACAGTAATCTTCGAAGGCAAGGTTGTGTGAACTCGCAGAAGTGAATCAGTGTTTGCTTTTAATGCATCTGTTTCTACTCGTAGGAATGTAGAGATTGAAGAATGTGATGCACCTTGAAAGAGCAGCTAAACCTTTTATCGTGTGTCAACAAGCAAACATAAAACATGCAAATCAGAGTGATTGTTTGGTGCTATGTACATATTTGGGCCTGTTAGGAGTGAGCGTCTGAGACATTTCTGTGTTTTTGTATTATACAAACTAAGAGACAGGTTAGCGGTTCAGGGTGAATGCACTTTTTCAGCATTTCTTGAAGGCGTTGCCGCTAGAAAAATGCACACACATCATGCAAAAAGTGAGGGTCATTTCTGTAGACGAGGCCGTGCAGAGAGAAGAAGTTCTCTTCTTTTAAATTGTAAATCTTGGCAAAGGACTGAATTTGCAGAATGAGATTAGAGACTTGCAGAATTTTTATATGCATAATCAGCTTTACATTCACAGTAGTTATGTGACCTTATTCTGGCAGAAGTCATTTTAAATTTTAAGTTTGCATCCCATTAGAGATGGAAGGCATTCCACTGTATCTCAGCAAACAGCTGACACTCTCTGGTTGATCCAAGTCTATATTTTACTTGTGTAAGGAATAAAAACAACTACGGCATTTCTGAAGAGCTGCGCCAGTGAGGCACCTATACGCTGTACATCTGAATGTGAAGGGGACTGGGTGCAGTCTTAGGATAGAGTATGTACTGTATGTGAACTGTCAAAATCTGAAATCATTTCACAGCCATAAGCAGCTTATGAGTGCTGTGAAAACTGGTTGATTTTTGAGACACCAGCCCAGCTAAGCACAGCATTTCTTTGCTGCTTAAAATGTGTATGGTTTGAATACAGAACGGAGACAGACAGCATAAAGGAAAATGATATAGGAACCTCAGTGTCGGCGTCATCACATAGGGTCAGCGGTCTGATTTCCCCACGCTGGAGGAATTCTACTTGGAGACTCCAAGGTTAAAGAAATAAATTAAAACCCAATCTGTGTTGATGTGGTAACGCCTGAAGATACAATGCAATGGCAGAGGGAAACAGGTACGGTCCTCAAGTGGCTCTAAAGTAGCTCCAGCATCTCCTGCAGTCATCTCTATTTGCCTAATTTTCTCAGCACTAATTAAATCCCTGCAATAGGAAATGTTATTTTCCATTTGTTTGTTTATACTCTATTTGTCTTTCCTCTGCCTGGGTAGCTGGGAGAAATTGATACCGGATGTGATATATTTGTTCTGCACGGGACAAAATTCCTGTGGTATTGAGGTAAAAATTGTATCTATGACAAGACGTATCATGGAAATAATGCCGTCCCATTGGGGGTAAATCCAGGGACATTTCTGGGGATGGTGCCAGCGGCAGAGGATAACGCTGCAAATACGGAGCCTGTTCCTGGAAAACTGGGGCATCTGGTTTCTCAAGCTAAGAACTGCACGCCTTAGTAGACAGACCTCTGACTTATCTCTTATGTTAAGGGCGCAATTGGCAGCTAAGCTTGAATCAGAAAACTCTAATAAATAACAACTCTACACTCTTTGTTCCTAATTTATGCAGCACATCTTTAAAACAGCTTAAGATGGTACAGCTTTAGTCACTACTTTTATTACTTTATCATTATTTACGATATTTAACTTTACTTCTCAGACTCATGAAGTACATTTTGCCAGATCTCCCAAGTTTGTAGAATTCTAATTCTTTGTCCATTTTGCTGTGCTTCCTGCAGGAGAGGAGGCGCTGACTATGTATTTGGCCAAAAACAAGCTGGACAGGAAGCTTGCCAATGCTACGCAGAACGTGGAAGCCCTTCATCAGCTGGCCTCGTCTTACTTCATTGACCGCGATGGCACAATGAGAAAGCTGCATGAGATCCAGATTTCCACCAATGCAATCAAGGTCAGTACACATGATAATGATGACACTGTGAAAAGGAAGGTGAAAATAAGCCACTTCCTCACTCGGTCACCGTGGGGCACTGACGACAGCAGGATGGACTTAAACAGGGTTTCTCAGTTGTTTTCTGCAAACGGAGCTTTCAGACCTCTGTCCTCATGTCCGGAGACAGTGATGGTCATGTCAGCTAAACAGCGAATGATGAAATGAAGCAAAGCAAAAGATGTGAAACTGAGGTTATGTTCCAAAGCACAGACATATCTTTATAATCTGGTTATACGTTTTGGGCTGAAGAGGTCCATGCAAGTTTGCGTGTATTTGTGTTAACCCTTTAAACCCCAATCCTAAAATGGTCCATCTGGACTTTTTTCTTATTTTGACTAAAAGGTTAGAAAATATGCTGTGAGTGAGTCCGTTTGCCCATTTTCCCAGAGCATTTTTCTGGATTTTTCCAAATCTGGCAAAATCTATCATAAACAATGAAAGAGTTACAGCCATCCAAACTACATATGCACAGAGTGTGTTAGCGATGATACGTCAGGTTTTAAAGAGTTAATTCTGCCTTGAATGTTGTCCCGTCCAGAGCATATGGAGTGCTGATATTGGCTGGAGCTGAAAACTCAGAAGTCGATAAAGTTCGACCCCACAGATATCACAAACACAGAAAAATACAAGTAAAACTGGACAAAAACCGTAGGAGGGCAAAGTCTCTGTAGGCAAACAGAACTACACACCTCCAGTGTGTCAGAGGTGATGTCTGAACCAGGATTTTATTTTACATTAAATTTTACATATTTTATACAGTGTTAACCTACATTAATATTTAGTTTAAAAGTTTCAATAGCTTGCCAACTATTAAAATAAGCACCAATTATTTGGATTTTCAACCAAATATTTTGGAGTGTTTTTTTTTCTTAATGACCCAAAATCTGATTCCAGCCTCTTAAATGTGGTTCATTTATTTATTTATTAAGTTTACCTTGTGATGGTAAACTTTAGTTATCTTTGTATTATCAAATAAAACATTTGAAGTCACTGTTTATTCACCATTTTCTGGCATTTTATAGAGCAAACTAGTAATGTTTTAACTGAGAAATTAACCAGCAAATTAATTGGCAAAGGAAATAATCATAGGCTACAGTAAAGGGGGTAGGACCTCGGCTCCCAAATGAAGTCAATGTGGATGAATCTGGATTGTGTAATACCACTGCTGGCCACTAGATACTGAAAAATATCAATAAGAAATATTATATGGCCATAAGTCTTCAGACCCTTTGCTGTGTATATTTAACTCTGGTGTTGTCCATTTCTTCTGACCATCCTTGAGATGGTTCTACACCTTCATTGGAGTCCAGCTGTGTTTAATTGACTGAACTTCATTAGGAAAGGTACACACCTGTCTATGTAAGACCTTCTCACAGCTCATGTCAGAGCAAATGAGAATCATAAGGTCGAAAGAACTGCCTGTAGAGCTCCATAATCCTTAAATGGAAGATGTTTGGGATGACCAGAACTCTTCCTAGAGCTGGCCATCTGGCCAAACTAAGCAATCGGGGAAGAGACGTAAAGAAGAACCCAAAGATCACTGTGGCTGAGCTCCAGAGATGCAGTGGGAAGATGGGAGAAAGTTTAGAAAGTCAACCAGCACTCCACCAATTGGGGCTTTATGGCAGAGTGGCCCGATGGAAGCCTCGCCTCAGTACAAGACACATGAAAGCCTGCATAGAGTTTGGCAAAAAGAAAAAAAAAGAACACACAGAGGACTCCCAGACTATGAGAAATACGATTCTCTGGTTTGATGAGACCAAGACTGAACTTTTTGACCTTACTTCTAAGCAGTATGAGTGGAGAAAACCAGGCACTGCTCATCCCCTGCCCAATCCAGTCCCAACAGTCCAGCACGGTGGTGGCAGCATCATGCTGTGGGGGTGGTTTTCAGCTACAGGGACAGGACCACTGGTTGCAATTGAAGGAAAGATGAATGCGGCCAAGCACAGAGATATCCTGGACCACAACCTTTTCCAGAGTGCTCTGGACCTCAGACTGGGCCAAAGGTTCACCTTCCCCCAAGACAATGACCCTAAGCACACAGCTAAAATAACAGAGGAGTGGCTTCAGAACAACTCTGACTGTTCTGGAATGGCCCAGCCAGAGCCCTGACTTAAACCCAATTGAGCATCTCTGGAGAGACCTGAAAATGGCTGTCCACCCACGTCCACCATCCAACCTGACAGAACTGGAGAGGATTGCAAGGACGAATGGCAGAGGATCCCCAAATCCAGGTGTGGAAAAACTTGTTGCATCATTCCCAAAAAGACTTGTGCCTGAATTAGCTCAAAAGGGTGATTCTTGTCCATACCGAGCAAAAGGTCTGAAAACTTATGACCATGAGATATTTCAGTTTTTCTTTTTCAATAACTCTGGAAAAATGTCTACAATTCTGCTTTTTTCTGTCAAAATGGGGTACTGTGTGTACATTAATGAGGGAAAAAAATTTACTTAAATGATTTTAGCAAATGGCTGCAATATAACAGTCAAAAATTTAAGAGGGTCTGAATACTTTCTGTACCCACTGTGTGTGTGTGTGTGTGTGTGTGTGTGTGTGTGTGTATGTACGTATATATATATATATATATATATATGGTGGGCTTTTGTGCTGGCCTAAAAAATTATCTGAATCACAGACTGATGTAAATTATATTTTGTCCATGAATACTTATTAAATAATTCCAAATGGTCTTTCCGCTTCCTTTCATAGCTTTTCTCCTGGTTGTGCTGCTTCCAGAGATGTATTGTCATATTAAAGCATTTATCCAATCACATTTCAGCCATCATCTGTTGCCAGGCAGGGTCAAAGTCACAGAAGTCTGCCTGGAGGCCTTCACTATCAGTTCCAGGGGCCCTCTAGCAAAAAATAAGTGTCGATGAATCTGTTGCTTCAACCAATCAGATTTTGAGTTGGCAACACCAAGGCCCTCTCGCAGGCGTACAATGAGGTCAGCGTATTCACACCCTTTGATTGGATAGTCAGAGTGCACGAGCCAAAGCTAGCAAACTGCATCTGTAGAGCTGCATCAACACAAATATAGCTGTGTTGATTTAATAACTGTTTTGTCAACCCACAATGGCTGAAGGAGAAGAAGTGGATTTGGTGCAGATTTATTGTCAAAGTCATTTTCAAGACAGACTTTTCAAGAAAAGCTGGACATCATTAAGAAAGGTCGCGCAATTCCGAAACTAGCAAGCCTGTGACAACCAGGAAAAGGATTTGTCCATCACTTTCAGTCCACGAACTACGAGCAGTACAGCTCTGTATGACAGAGTAATTGAACTGTTTTAGACAAAGAAAGGAGGATAGATTTTGTGTTCAAATAATCTGAGTTTTTGGTGAGTAAAATGTTGCTATTTTCCAAATAATGTTGCATGTTTATGAGGTTATAATCGATGTGTTATGTATGTGGCAACAGTAGAAGGAGACTGGTGGTTTGTTTAAGGCATTTATTGTGGCTACAGGAGTTATCTATCTGTGATGCAACAGCTCTGTATACTGCATTTGTGCATAAGATGGTTTTTATAGCCATAAAATAGTTATTGAGGGGTGGATTCATTCAGATGGAGCACTACTGAAGGCCTAGGTGGGAAATGCACGGACCGCCACTGGGTATCAACCATTGTATTTGGAACTTTAGATAAATAATCCATCTTTACATTTTTTCTCAATTAATCAAACCTAAGTCTTAATGTCTGGAGTTTGATTGACAGGTCTGTATGACAACCCACTTGTTTACTGAGTTGGACTTTAGTGCAGTTGTATGGAGTCAGCTCCACCAACAAGACTGTGAAATGATTTTGGTAATGACATTTTGATGAGTTACTAAGCTAGTGTCTAGCATTAGCTAACTTCTGACCCCTCAGAGGATCAGGTTTGGACACCCCTGACCTACAGTATATTGATAGTAGTTTGGTTTTAAAACTTGTTTTCTTTAATTTCATACGATAAGAGGCTGTTTACAGAACACAATTTATAAAAGAATTAGAATATCCAACAGAATATTAAAAAGGTACAAGACCACAAAAAAATCCATTGCAGTCATTCACTGAGATGTGAGTACGCATCTGTTAATCCTATTTGTACATATGTGTGTGTATATATATATATATATATATATATACACACACACACATATATATGGCAAAGAAATAATGCTGACTCAGCAAGTAGGACAACGGCCCATGTCAGGTGTCTGACATTGCTCATAGGCCTCTTGGCAGTACATCTAAGAAACAAAGCTGGGAAAAACCTTTAAGTGCACTCGGCTTCCAGTGTATGTCTGAATGTCAACTTGATTAATATGTCTGCCCTTCATCATAAAAAACACAAAGGCAAACCAAAGAAATGTACAGTATATACATTCCTTCCATCTCGATCTCTGACTCTAAGAACAACTGACTGTTTGTTATTGACTGTGAAATGCAATCAGTTTATTTCTTGTATTATTTCAAGCAAGTTACAATTACAAGTAAATATGCCAAATAGAAAATGCAGGGGGAAAAAAAGGACACAGTCACTGAGACAAACACACTGTGGAAATTATGCCATTACTTCCAAGCTGTTTTACATTTGGCTTGCTTACCACAGCATGGTGCACATTTACAACAAAGAAACCACTACTGTGCTGTGTGAATACCAAGCAAACTGCACCATGTCCAATCATTCAGCAGCAAAGATTGAGGAATGAACAGTTAATTGGCATTTGTTTGTTTTGGCCCAAAAAAAAAAAAAAAGTGCATGGAGAATATTTCTAGGTCTTATATACAAAGAGGAAAAAAACAACACTGCTGCAAAACATCACCAGGCAAAACTGCAGGTAAACCTGTGTTACCTGCTGCAGACAAATTTTCACCTACACGGGGTGAGTTCGCTGGTGTTAATTTCAAGCCCTGGTGATCATAATTATTTAGACTCCTCTGGTTTTCCATGGGTCTGCAATTGCACAATTCTTGGCAGAAAAGCAGATTGCAGATGTAAAAATAGGCTGCACCACAGAGAAATTGGAATGTCACACAATAGTATGGATTTTCATCCTGCAACAATGCGTTGCCTCCTATTGTAGCTATCAATAAGGAAGATCTGAAATGTAGAGCTCACGTCCAAGTTGAGCATTAGATTTCAGCCTTGTCTCCGAGCCTATTATTCGATTAAATTATTAGATTAGTGTCGGGGCATGAAAATTGCACAAATACATTTTTTAAACATTTTTTTCTCCTGAGACTATACAACCACCGTAATATGGAACAAATGCTAATTTGCATAGAGCCAGGCTTCATTAAGATGTACGATCCAGGTGCATACGCAGCTGATTCTGAAAAGCAAGACAGTGGTTAGTTTTATCTAAATGATATGCAGGGCATACTATAAATGCAAAAATAAGACTGTTTCACGCTTGTAATCCATCACTGTAAACAAAATACAACACATGCAGTCTGTTGGAAAAATAGCAAGAGCAACTTGACATCAAAGTGCTTCACATCTATAGGTATTCACCGGCAACTGGAGAAAAACAGCAGGAGTGTAGGTGTCCTGGAGGCACAGTGATGAGCACACGCAGACTAAACAGTTAAATGAAAAGTAATTAAAACTTGTCTTCTCTCTTTTTGCGTCTCTCAACATCCTAAGGACTCACTGCCTTTTCCCATGTCTTCACCCTCATGCACCAGGTTACCGGGGTGGAACATTTTCAGGTCTAATGCTCCGTCTGCAGGAAGTAATGAAGTAGAAGTGCAATGAATAAAAACATCTGTGTGAACCAGGACTGGGCAGTATGGAATATGGAAATAATCAAACAATCAAGTTTTGGCTTTATGATTATTGAAAAAAAAAGAGTGCAAAATCAAAATTAGCACTTCTTCATGAGCTACCACCAACTCTTGACAAAGTTCTGTCCCTGTCTTTACAGAAAATATTATTTTCCAACAAGCGCTACAGTCAGTAAATTTCTGACTTTTGTCAACTTTTTGTCAATGTTTGCACAGCTTTAGAGCAATCTGGTGGTGCTGTAAATTTTTAGCATCCATCAATATTATTTTCCTGGAGTAGAAAGAGGCAGCATGCCACAGATTCTTGTTTTTTCTTCGACAAATGTTGGAGATAATCAGTGAATCTACATTCACAGTGATTTCAGCTTCTATTCTCTGGCTTTGCTTACTTCAAGAAGTGTTTGTGTGATAAAGTAACACCAAAACTGTCTGCCTTACCATTTTAATGTGATAATTGCTGTTCTCCAGTCTTATAGTTAATAGAACTGAAATTTGCTGCTTAGAAAAGCTTAAGTGGTGCATGTTTAGGATGGTACGAAACAGGAAAAACACTGAGAAAAAGCACAGTGTTTACTTGATGAAACACAGTCTGTTTGTTGACATTGTTTTAGCAGTGCTTTGTTTTCATTAAAATTATTTTTATTGTTTAATAAATGACGTGACCGTCACAAATGTTACCTCTCAGTTGTTGTTCTTGGTTATTGATGTTACATGTATTTAGTGGAAGGTTTTAGTTTAGAAAAGTATTTTTAATTTAGTTTCGGAGTTGTGTTCATGGTGTCAGAAAAAAAGAAATCAGTGAAAAGCATGACTCATCCACAATACTGAAAAAAATATAGACATGTATTGAAAAAATACAGGAAAAAAAATGACCAGTTGTAGTGTCAAGAATCTTTTTTGTAATTAGTTTTAGGTAAATTTACACAGATTGAAAATGTTTTGTAGATAGATGTTAGGGTAATGTCAACATATTAACCAATAATAGTAATATTTCTGTATTAGTCCTATTTAATTATTAGAATTGATGTGATATCAGTCTATATTTAGATAATTATCATAATCTACATAATTTATCCTGTTTATTATAATCATTTAGGACAAACAAACTGTTCAGTGTTTTGTTATTTTACTGAATTTTCCTCATGCCTAGTGGACACGTTTTGACAGTGTAATTAATCTGAATCTTCTACATCTATAGTTATGAAATGTTCTACTGTGTTTGCCAAATTCTGACCATTAAGAAAAGCTTAAAACAACGTGTGAATTTTCATCACAAATTTATCTTCAAATTTGTAAAACCCTAGCGATAGCCTGATTATCAACAATCCATTAATCTTTACGAGTTTACGCACTGTGCTCACTTCGAAGATGACTCCGTTGCAAGCAGTCCGTTTGTTTACATACCAAACTGATATGTCACTCGGGCCTTTTCAGAAATTTTGTTGCAAAGTGCATTGTGGGAATGGGAATTCCACGCATCCGCAACAAACATGGCAACAACAAGCAATGAAACTGTGTCCGCTACCGGGTCAGAAGAAATGGAAGGAATCACATTAAGTCAATTGTCATCTTATGTGCGATCGTGACATCAGTTTCATGGCATTTTTGAAATATGTCATTGTGTAGGCTTATCATACACGTACTGTTAAGAGCGAGTGAGCGGTGAGTGCCTGGCCATACTCTGTGTGCTTGTGAGGCGTGTATGATAAGCCTACACAACGGCATATTTCGAAAATACCATGAAACTGATGTCTAAGTATTGTTTTTCACGATCACACAATTAAAAGTATTACAAGATGACAATTGACTTCCAGTGATTCCTTCCATTTCCTCTGACCCGGTAGCGGACACTGCAGCTGAGTGGAACTTCCATTACGAAAATGCACTTCGCGACAAAATTCCGAAAAGGCCCGAGTGACGTTTCGTTTTGGTATGTAAACAAACAGACTGCTTGTCATCTTCAAAGTTGTTCACCGTAAGGGAAGTGATTTAGGTGTGTAAGCATGGAAAGACTAATGGATTAATGATAATTAGACTATCACGAGGGTTTAACACATTTGAAGAAAAATTTGTGATGAAAGTCATATGCTGCTTTAAAACCACAAATAACAACCTAGTTTCATCAGCTTTCAATCAGACCAAAGATGAGCTTTTAAACTAAAAAGTAATTAATACACTGTGATAAGTATCAATATTGACCGATATGGTTATTTTTATCTGGATAATGTTTTTATCTGTTCCACCCAGCCTTAGTTCTATTATTAATGCACTGATTTTACATGAAGTTTCTTTTTCTGTGATGAAACTTTCCAGAAGTCCCAAAACTCTTAACAATGCTGACACGCACTGGTACTTCTGCAAAGTCTACACAAAACCGCCCCTCCAGTCCAACTCGTCCGTGCACCCACAATGCTCCACCTCCCTGTCTTCATTCACGGAGCACCTTCCCAGCTTTTTGTTGTCGTGAGTGACAAGTGGATTAAGGGGTTCTGGCAGATGAGACTCTAGGTAGCAGGAAGTCAACCATGACAAAATTAAGCAGACCTGACAGTGGCTGCTGAGTCAGTTTCTCAAGAAGGGAAAGGCAGAAGGTGTGGAGAGGGGAGAGTGTCCATGAAACACACACACACACACACACACACACACACACACGCACACTGCTCTACAAAACTGAGTGGGTGCATGACTGCTGATCAGGACTGATGGACCTGTAGCATATGTCAAAGAGGTGAGACTCGGTCTGTGTTTGGAATCGGGCTCTGAATGGATCGCTGATTGACTGAGTTAGTGAGTGAGTTAATGGGAACTCAGGCGAGCAGGATGTGTTGTCTTTTAGATATCGCATCCTCCGAGAGTTGGTAATGACTTGTTTGAAACTCACCACGGATGTCTCCTGCTCTTCTAACTAGATAAAATAGCAGCTTAATAGGCTCACTCTTGTGAAACAAACACGGTTATGTCCTATTAAGACATAAAGCGAGTGAGATGACTGGAGCTGTAGTCATCTAGTCATGACTGTCATCTGCAGTCATTGTCATTAATTGTGTAATACTGGAGAAGACAGGGGAAATTTTGGGGAAAATTCTATAATTAGAGAGTGGAATCAGGGCAGCCTCTGATTTTATTCTCAAAGTAATACATCAGCTTAGAGTCCAGACCAAAAAATGTCTCCTGCTTTATCGTAAAACTTCATCTTATAAATCTGAGTACACTTAGTTAGATGTGTCACTATAATTAGCCATTTTCAAAGTTTTCACTAGACTTTGGCGGTCATGTGGCTCTTAGTATTCCAGAGTTCTGGCCATATGGAGCAGCTGACAGCCATACGCTTGAAATAACATCCGAGCAATCCGAGCCAAGGTGCAGCCTCTGTGTCACAGTATAGCTTCTATCATCCATGTTTGCGCAAAGATACACTTTTAATTAGAAAATAAGTCAAGCATATTACCAGCTTCTAGAATCTATCACTATTTATTGTTTTATCAGCTGCATTCTGACAGGCTCAACTAACACAGGGCGCTTGTACAGGTCTTGAAAGTCTTAAAAAGTCTGAAATTTTAAAACACTGTTTTCCAGACCTTGAAAAGTCTGGAATTTTGTGTGAAAGTCTGAATAAAGTATGGAGAAAAGCTTCTCTTGTAGTCACATGAGATTGTCGGAATCTCCAAGAATCAAAATAGCAACTTTCAAAATGGTGTACAACAGATTGACTGGAAACAACTAATGGAAAAGGACTGTGAAAAGGACAGTGAAATTCTTATATCAACGCTAACAAGGAAGATTAAAGACATTAGTGAAAGCATTAACATAAAAGCAATAAAAACTTACTACCATGGATTGCTTCAGACATAGTAGCTCTAATGAAAGAGAGAGACCTAGCTTTAAAACATGCAATTAAATCAGGGTCAGCAACAGCGAGAAAGGTATTTGTGACACTAAGAAATAAGGTTGTTATAAACATACAGAGGCCAAAGCACATTTCTTTTTAACCTTAATAGAAAAATCCAAGGGGAACACTAAGGCTGAATCCCGATTCACCCCTTGGCCCTCCCCCTTATCCCTACCCCTCCGTTTTACACGTACACATGAAGGGGTAGTGTAGGGTAGGGCTAAGGCGGACGGCTGTACAGCCCTTCAAACTGAGATTTTTCAGGACCACACTATGAACAGAGGCGTAGGAGAAATCTCCCATAATTCTGTTCAAATCTTTGGCAAGATGGAGGTAAACACAGCCAAAAAAGTGCAGCAGTGTGATGAAAAAAAACACAAAAATGTACATATTTTCTTTGTAAACAACTTAATCATTTGATCAACTGTTTAATGCCATTTCAATGTATTATAGATCACATTTTTGCGGTTTATAGTTGGTAGCCACAAAAAGATGCCCAAAGCCCATGGAACAGAGATGGTTACAGCTGCTGATGGCATGGGGAATACTTTTGGAAACAAAGTTTTTGCATCTGTTAACAGTGGCATTGATGACTGCTGATGACGTAACAGGTCGTGAAGGGTTGTCTCATGTCATAGGAGAATGTTTCAACCACTAGCCCTTGCAGCTCCATTTCAAGAAGTAGTGCCACGTGCAAGGGGTGGGGGTGGG
>JAPQRP010000005.1:51147934-51161585 GCA_037367295.1 Apogon hyalosoma
GTGGAAACACCGTCATCTTCTACAACATTGATTCACCAGTAAAACCCATGGAGTTGGATCAATGACAGTGGATGGAGCCACTTGTTTTGTGTTCAGTTAATGATATCTTTGCTGGAAAAGTCACATTTTCTTCAGTTTTCTGTTTCTGATATAATAACCCTTGACTTATTCTGAGCTTTTATGAACATCTACATGATCACTGAATTAAATACATGAAAATACCTGATTTTCACTGAAAAATCGCAAAATACAGAGGACAATATTATAATAAATGGTGATAAATCACTTAAGAAAGGTTAGATAATGAGAAAAAATAATTTGGGAACTGACACAAAAGTAGCTCTGGGTCTTTAAGGGTTAACCACTAAACTGGTCATGTCTGCCCCATATCAGCAACTACAGATCTTCTTTGTGTCACTGGCATGACAAAATTGACACACATGTAACCCAGCAACCAGAACAACAATCAACATTCAAAACAATGTAAAAAATAAAAAATAAAAAAAGTGCTGTATAGATAGTACATACAAAATGTATAAGTGCAATATTACGGATCAACACAGTATGCAGCATCTTTGAAGAAAAGCAATTCATGTACTTGTTTTAGTAAGTACACAATGTTTAATTCTGTATGCATTAAATATCCATTATTAATATACTATTAAAATGCTCTGAGTCTGAACCCTGATGTTCTTGTGTCTTGACTATAAATAGGTAAAAGCTGCATAAATTGCAGTTCTCCAGTCACGTCGCCAGCAGACAGACAGTGATGAGAATGCGCAAAGGAAGCAGAGTCCAGCACAAAGTATGGATCTATAAACACAGAGAACAAAGGCTTTGGCCCTTTTAATATTGATTCTGAATGGCTGCATGACCTGCTTTGGAGTGCAAACTTACATTCCAACTGAGATACACATGTAGGTACGACAGAAATACTCCAGACATTCCCCGTCTGCAGCTAAACACATTGTCGGTTTCTGTTTCCTCCACGGAGATGCTCTGTGAGAAACATAATTTTGGTCTTTGGTGGATTCAACATCTTTTTTTTTTTTCTTTTTCATTTATTGCTAGAATGCTTTGCAATGTATCTTGCACTGTGGAAGATCCATCTTGTATTGTCTATAAGGAAAACATTGAACAGAGGTAATTAATCTGAAACAAATGTGCTCAGGTGACCTTTCTGGTAATACTTTAGAAGCTTAGGGTGCATCCATTATCAAAGAATAAAATAAAATAAGTAATTAAATAACTATTTTACAATGCACTACACATGTGCGTCTAAATTTGGAGATAAATTAGACTCCACTACATTGTACAGATGTCAGTGACAGGCTGGTGGATTCATCATGTCCCAGTATTTCACAGCCAAATTTTGGTTTGGCTTTTTGCCTGAAATCACACGACTGTTCCCAGTGATGGATAACAGTTATCCCAGAACCAGAACAGAATAGTAACCAAATGTGTTATTTTATCCCTGATGACATGTAACATGTGTTTCATCAGTTTGGAGGCTCATTGAAGAACCAGGGAATTCACATGTGGTGAATCTGAAAAGAAAATCCGTCACCACACACCATGTAATCACACAGTGTGTGTGTGTGTGTGTGTGTGTGTGTGTGTGTGTGTGCGTGTGCGTGCGTGTGCGTGTGCGTGTGTGTGTGTGTGTGTGTGTGCGTGTGCGTGTGTGTGTGTGTGTGTGTGTGCGTGTGAGTGTGTTAGCCGACCACCCAATCATTTTTTGGAATTTCTCTGGTTCCTTTAGCAAAAAGTCAATGGAGTTTTTCCGTTGACTTTTGGATTATTGCAGATAGGGCAGAGCAGTATATCCAATTAATCTGAATCAGTGTTTTTTTTTTTTTTTCTTTTTGTTTTTTGGAGAAAAATACCTCAGTTACAAAACAGAGATTATTTCTTTGGAGACCTTTCCTGCACAACAAACATACAACATGCAATCTGTTTGCTTCTTGTAATATATTATTTGTGAATGGGTTTCCCCAGTTATAAAAAGCATGTAGTTTAAGAGTATTTCTGATTCATGTTTTGTGTTAAGTTCACGCAGCCAGAAACCAGTTGATTGCATTAGTACATCATCAATAACATTAAAGATTTATAGACAAATAGATAAATTTAATTTTCTGGCCACGTCGCCTAGCTCTAATTGTAGAAAATAAGCTTCGTAATGAAGAAAAGTTGATGTTTTATTCAGCAAGCTAACCATTAACCACAGTGATTTGCCAGAACTGGTACTGTTATAGTCTCATTCAAACCCACTGGTTTTATCCACACTGTATATTGTATATTTTGAAACTCTATCTTACTTGTTTATTCTGTTTTACTTGTTTATTTATTTTGTTTTATTTTTTACTGCATGCGTCTTACTTACTCAATGTTCTCTTTTTGCACCAAAGCACTGAAGCAAATTCCAAGTATTGTGAACTGTGTTTATTTACATGGCAATAAACACGATTCTGATTTATCATGAACTAGAACTACAACAAAGATCTGAGCTCAGTTTCATATTTCTGTTTCTGCGGATGATTATCTGTGTCCATTTGTTCAACATGGCTGTCAGCGTCATTGTATTCATATACACAGGCTTCAGGTTTATGTTTGATCAGTCTTCATCTAAAATACAGAAAAAAACAACAATGAGGCTAACGTCAAGTCAAATGACTGTGAATGATGTTGAGACTGAATAGGCTTAGACAGATATACCTCACATACATTCTTTAAATTTTTAAATTATAAAGTACTCCGTAGCATTTATTGTTCAATTATTCAACCTTATCTGTTTCACTGTGTGGAGCTACGGGGATCCACCTTCAAAACAATAACTAATCCAACATGCATACAACTGTTTGCTTCTTGTAATATATTATTTGTGAATGGGTTTCCCCAGTTATAAAAAGCATGTAGTTTAAGAGTATTTCTGATTCATGTTTTGTGTTAAGTTCACGCAGCCAGAAACCAGTTGATTGCATTAGTACATCATCAATAACATTAAAGATTTATAGACAAATAGATAAATTTAATTTTCTGGCCACGTCGCCTAATCCAAATCAGTTTTAGGCACCAATCAAAACAGCAAAAATCATCCCTGCTTGTATCCTTATTCCAAACCAATATTTTGAAAACCATTAATGAATTCAACATCTTTAAATTTATATCTATGTTATTCCATAATTTAACCTCAATAAGAGAAACATCTTTGTTTTATACATTAAGTGGTTTTTTTTGTACCGTAAATTTACAAACGTCTCTGAAATCATACCTTCTTTCCCATATCAAAAATAACTTTTGAACAGAGTCTGGGAGTGACCTTTGTTTGGATCGGAACATTATTTGCATAGTTATGTAACGAAACAATTTCATAACATGGGAATTTAGAAACAGTGGAGTCGTGTGCATGTAACGATCAGCTTTATGGACGATTGGTACGACTCGTTTCTGCTGTACAAATATTGGATTAGTTATTGTTTTGAAGGTGGATCCCCATAGTTCCACACAGTGAAACAGATAAGGTTGAATAATTGAACAATAAATGCTATGGAGTGCTTTATAATTTAAAACTTCCCTAGTTTTATAAAGGATACAGCCTTAAACAATAAATAGCTTCATGTATTAATCTCATCACCCACGTTCTATAGTATGCATATGCTGCATGTGTTGGCAGCGTCTGGCACATGGGATTAAAAATGCAGCACAACCCCACATTAAGTGTGACATATGGTCATCCTAGAAGTAGAAATAAATATGGAAAATCCCTAAAGCTTGTGTTAAGCACAGCCCTTATTTCAGGTATCTCTCCACAGGCCTTTTCTAAACACCTAAAAAATCGAAAAACTGAGGCTGTTCCGAACGTTAAATCACCCCCCTAGTTTCAAGACTCATTTGCTCAGTTCTCTACAGATACAAGTACAATACAGCCATGACTGTAAGATAAAAGAAATCTAAAAAATACCAAAAATACAATTTACTACTACAAAAACAACAGATACTCAACACTACACGTAATATGTCATTTACATTAAACGACAAATGAAAGTGCATCTGTGGTATATCAAAACAAAATTTGCACCGCATCAATATTTATCTTTTTTTTTCCCAAACATTGCTTGATGAAATGTGTCATTATCAGACTACTAATGAGGCGGCAGAACAGTACATGAGCATGAGGACAGCCAGCAGGACAGGAGACAATCAATCTTTGATGGCATCAGACATCTGTGCAGACACTAATGCAAAGCTTTCTCATTAAAACATGCTTCTTTCCATGAGTGAGAAATGCAAACAATTATTTGATTGTTATTGGACTCCTACAGGTTACACATGCTGTGAGTTGAATTCACTGAAATATTCCAAACACAGTATAGGGCGCTCTTTGAAGTCATGCAGAATTAGTCCCTGAGGAGTGCTGGATTTGTAGTTCTGTGATATGCATCAAGGATTGCAGTCTGTATGTGCATATGTGAGTCTTTTGTGCACACATTGTATATCCAGTTGCTTACTTTTGATGAAGTACGTGCATAGCGGCTGGACAAATTCATCAAACCTTTCATCCCTGATACACCTTCTGTCTCCTTGGGCCTTTTCACTGATTAAGAGGTCTGGGCTACATGTGGACGTTAATCAAACCGAGGCATCTCAGGGCGTTTAGACTCCTACATTTTGCCCAGGTCCAAATCATGTGTTGGGTTTCTAAACTTGGACTGTTTTCCCCTTTTGTATCTTTCCACACAGAGAAAACTCCAAACAAACCAGAGTGTTTTTCAGTGTAAAGTCAAGTTTGGTTAGATGTAGAGAATTTCAGACCAGTTGGATATGAAGCCAGTCACTGAATCACACCAGTATACTCAATTTTACCAGTAATGTAGGTGTTATAGTTCCACTCAGCAGATGTTCCTGAGTGGGAGAAATGAGTCTCTCAAAGCCATGAATGAAAGTGTGGAAAATTCCAGTCCTCTTGGTTACAATAATGCACCACTGAGCTGATTTAACAAACATCACAAATGAGAAGGAGCCTGTTTGCATGCACATCAATAATCCGATCATTATCCGATTTCTGGAGTTATCAGATTATTTGAGTGATCATGTAAACAGTATAATCTGATCTGTTTTTATCAGATGCCAGCAGTAATCTGATTATGAGAAATCAGATTAACACACCTGGATTTCTCTCCAATATTCTGATGTCTTCGTGTATGTGTACAGGTTAATCTGATTTATTTAGTTCTGTTATGTCTGTGCGTGTAAAGACAATTAGAATAGTGGAAAACAGAAGCGACGTAGTCAAACATGAGCGGAAGACAATAACCGGAAGTTTAAGTACATATGTAGTAGTAGTAGTAGTTTATTCAGTCATTAATTACTTTAAACAAAAAACAAAACAAAAAAACATATCCATTGTTCCAGATGCAATATGACCGAAAGGGTTCAGGCTGAAGTAAAGACTTATTTTGCCTAACCCTATTCACAATTAACACAAAGTTTCCACAAGAAAACAAAAAAATGTCAATGTAATCATTGGTAAATATACAACAGAAGAGAATACATATTTAATTTTAATTCAGGTAAATCATGTCCTTATCTCAACTACCAATATTGATCCTAGTCTTTTAAACAAGTCATTTCTATAGTCAAATCCTGCGCTCTATATTTTTGAATAATAGTTAATTTGTACATCTTTTTAAAAGTTTTAATTGTTTTAGGCTGTTTTAATCTATCTTCCAGGCCATTCCAAAGATAAACCCTTCTAACGGAATATATCTACTTTTTTATTTGTTCTTGCCTTAGCTTTTTTTTTTTTTTTTTAAATGCCAGTCCCTAAGAGGCTATACTGACTTTTCCTGTATTCAAACGTCTCCTGGATATACTCCGAAAGAAATCCGATGATGGACTGGAGCGTCTCAACCAGGGTTTTTGATTATTGCATTTCTTAAGTGTAGGTAAATGCGTTGGATCTGACTATTACAATTATCCAATTACTCCCAGTTATCAGGCTTTTACAGTCATGTAAAGAGGCTCATTGATCGGTCACCCTATGCAAAGCTGAGCAACACCTGAATCACTTTGGATACAAATGATTCCTTGTTTAAATATTGTCTCGTCTATAGTTTTTGGCTCAACTTATTTCATCGGCTTCAAATCTACATTTTTCTTTGGGATTAAGATGACTATGTCAACACACTTCCTCACTTGAAAACAACACATGAATGTTGCAGTGAACAGACACTACGTCAATTTACGCTTCCACTCCCTCCATCCCTGTCATTTATGCTCTGATGGCCCTTGTGTGTTTAAACTTAATGTTATGGTATTCGTGTTAAATCACTTTTTAAAAAAAAAAACAAAAAAAACATGTATTTATTGAGAATTTCTTCTGTTAACTAATAGAACAAGTTACAATTAACAAAGAGAGTTTATATGCATATAAAAATACAAAATACACACACAAACAAAAGAAACAACTAATAATATTATAGGAAAAAAAAAACACACAGACGATCAAACAAATAAGAAAACAAATCAATTTGTGTCATTCATCCAACCATCAACAGGTATAGTATTATTCTCAAAAAAATTGTAGAAAATGGTCCAGATTTCCCAAAAGTTGTCAGTTCTGTTCTTTGTTGCATGGCTTAGATTCTCCCAGATAGAAAATCATTTCCTTCAACCACTGTGAAGCAGTTCTGGGGGTGTCAGGTTTCCATCATCTACCTACACTCTGTTTAGCTTCCAAAAAACGAATATTCAGCAAGGATCTAACATTTTTGGAAATTATAAGATCCTTTGGATAAATATTCAATAAGTACAGGGTGTCCCAAAAAACTTGACATCATCACACCTAATAATTGATTTAAAATGTGTTTGCTCTTTTTGCTCAAAAAAGTGGAAGAATTTTTATTGTTCTGCTTTCAGGAATAGACACGCCATCTACTGCAACAGAAAAGGCGCTCTGTGTATTGAAGTACACCCAAACTCAGACAAATGTGAATGCGCAACATGAATTTTTTAGAAAATTTCATAAAGAAGCACCAACAGGAAAGCAGATTTGGATGTGGCATAAGAAGTTTCAAGAGGAAGGCTGTTTGTGTTGGAAACGAGGACTCCACTATCGACTGGATGTGTGCAGCGTCACAAGCGGCACACACATTGAACATTTGTAATAACTTTGGAACATTATAAAATTACCATCTCACAGAATTTTTTGTTTGAAATTTGTAGAATAAAACATTTTATGTCTAAAATAAATCCTATTACGTATCATTTCTCCTGACCATGTAGTCACTCCGATATGTACATCTCAAACGATGTCCATTTTTTTTTGGGACACCCTGTATATTTTAGGACTTACAGGAACTTCCTCGCCAATGATTTTACAAACAAGGTTCATAATTTGCCCCAGAAAGATAAAACTTGCGAACATTCCCACATACAATGAAATAGGGTGCCTTTCTGATCTTTACATTTTAAGCCAGTGTCAGGTATACAAGGATTAAAGTGCTGCAGTTTCACGGGTGTTATGTATAATCTGCTTAACCACTTAAATTGCAATTAAATCACTTCTTGCTACTGTAAAACTATGTGGATTTAGTGCTGTGATGCCATCAGTACAAGCTGCTAATGTTGGACACTTAACCTGTCATCATGACAAATGTCAGTTCAGCTGGTTTACACAAATCAAACCAGTTCAGTCTCCAGCACCAGAACAGACTGGTACATCCGGAAATTGAGTCAACTCTAGTACAGCATTGAGTGTCTGCAGTATTGGTCCCATGTGTCTGTGAATACACAGAGAAGGTCCTGTATTCTGGACCAGTGCATATTTCTCTGAGAAACTCTGCAATGCAATTTAACATGAAGCAACGGTGGTAATGTGATTTATTCATAACCACTGTAATTACTGTATCTGGGTAGTATACCACCTGGCTGCCCGAGCCATTTACCTCCACGTTGCAGTGTACACCTGGTAGATGGCTCATATGATGTACTCACCACAAACACATGACATCAGATGGAGACCCCAATGGAGAGAAGGTGGTCAGCCTAGGGTCCTCTAAGGGGTCCTGGGAGTGATTACAGTGGTCACACCTGCCCAAACAAATCACATGAAGGGCGATGTGCAGTTGCATGTTAAACGTATGGTAACCCTTAAATTCCACCAGGGGATGCTGGGTATTATGCACATTATGGCTCCTCAGTACAGCTTCATGGGAGGTGGAGTGTTGTAGAGTTACTGATAGTCAACTCTTATGGGCCAGTTCTTTCATTTATTATTTTTTCATGCTTTTTTTTTTTTTTTTGCACTGTAGTTTACAGAGTTAGTGCAGTTAAGTCTAGATATGAATGAAGTTTTAGGTGTACAAGGTGCAGTGTGTAATATTTAGGGGAAATTTAACCCATAAAAGACCCAGAACTATTCAGTTAGTTAACATTGTCCACTGTAGTTGCGGGTGGGGGGAGTAATTGGTTGGTTGCAATCTGCACCAATCCTCCACTAGATGTCACTATGTCACACACGGGACCTTGAAATATGGATCCATCCTCTTTATTACGCTTTAGGTTCAGTATTACACTGTTGATCAGGAGTCTACACAGGCAGTTTTAGATTGAAAACTGATCAGATGTGTCGCAAACTGTTTTCAGTGGGTCGCTGGCCTTTGTCTGGACATAAAATAATGTTTAGAAATAAATCCCGTGCTTTAGTTTTTATGGAGCTGAGTGCCACTAATTCACACCCAACAGTAGGTGGCGGTCATGCACTATAATGCTAATTAACACCAGACATTTCACAGCTTAAAAGAAGACCCAACAGTTTCTATTCATATCATGGTGAAACTCATATGACAACGCCTCCATCAGATATGGTTTTACCTACATAGAGGACAAAAACCTCAGTGTGTTTAATTCTTGAATAAGTGACTTAATGCACTTTTAATTTTCAACTGAGTTCACATTTAAGTTTTGGTTAAAATGTACCTAATTTAGTGTTAAAGGGAATATTTGCATATTTAACATGACCACCTGCTGTTCAGTTTGGTTTATCATTAAACTTGTCTTCTCTGTTTTCATACTGTGAAATTCTGTATTATCTCAGGTTCAAAACACACCATCTTTTTTATTAAATACATTTGAAAAATGTAACTGTTATCAGTTTGGGTCACAGCTTGTCATTGAGGGCTGATAGTGGGTCCTGAAGCCAGACCAGTTGAGAACTGCTGTTCTAGACTATACTGCGTTGCTGCTGTTTGCAGCTTAACGCAGCTTTGATCAAAAACCAGGACCAGAACCAGAGCTCTAGCTGTTTCTGGGAGGCGTCTGGAATGTGCTGTAGCGCTACTAGTTTTTCCAAGCGTTTCCAAGATCAGCCGAGGCGACACAGTTTAGTTAGTTCTTATTTGCTTTCGATTTTTATAGCATATTCAGAAATACAACAGTGCAAAAACATTTGTGTTGCCCTTGTGGACTAATAAATAATAAAACACAAAAAGGCAGAAGATAAAGTAAAGAACAAATGTGCATACACACTGATTGATAAGCAATAAAATAGAGATTTGTTTTTGCTTCCTGTTGCTCCTCTAGTCACTTTTGTGAAATTTGCACGCAGCTTTGACAGCATGAACATAAACACATGCACATATACACACTAAATAAATACACAGAAAACATGTACTGTATAAACTAGCCTGAGGTTACATTGTAATGAGATGATTCCTGGTGCATATCATTTATCTCCATAAATTTATCACAGCTCTTTTATTAAACAGAAAAAAGTCAGAATCCATTCAGCAAAGATGTATTATCATTTTATACTGTTTCATAAATCATATGTCAGTTCCTTCTTGTGCCAAAATCTGTATTCATCATTGCACATTTATTCGTACCACTGGGCTGCTCTGCTTTGAAGGCTTTCCCCACCAGGAAACTGAATGAACCTGGAAAAAGAGAGCCCTATGCCTCCATTCCAAAATGGGAAAATAAACCATTTGATAACAGGAACATGATTATATATTTCTCCACATATATGATAATGGGGCTGTGAAACAAGAAATACACAAGGTACAAAGAGCTTTCTTCCCACTGTGAACAATATCATACCTCGCTGATAGAAATAAATAGCATTTGGATTTGTCTTTATATGGCTGAACCTGATTGCAGCGAGCGTGCACGCTATTGGAGGGGGAAAGTCATTTAGGAACAAAAATAAAATACTCAATGGAGTGTCCTAATGGAAAGAAAATGTTGCCTTCATGAGTCTAACAAAGAGTAAAAGGTGTGATTAGGGGCAGATGTGTGTGAAAACGTGCATGCACATGTTCTGACTGTAGATAAGAGTGCATAAGGCTCAGCATGTGACCGTGGCACGGGCGCTGTATATATTCATTCATGCATGAAGTGTGCAAGTATTGCATTCCTACTGGGAAGTGTGCTTACTGCATCCTTCACAAGGTCACCTAGCCATAGCATTTCTCAGCACTGATTTACACAGGCGTTCAATATGCATATTTCCTGATGATGCTGCAGTGTGGGTGGTGGTAGAGTATCATCTATAACCGTACTATCCTATTTCTCATTTCACACTCCAGCCGCGTAAACCTCATGAGAGGTGAGGGTAACGATATGAACCATATTTTTGTCATTTGAGCAGCCAAAGTTTGGTGCAGTTTACACTTGCTCCACACAAGCATGCCAGTGCCAACTGAAATGGGTAGGATAGAATGAACTAGATACGCACCAAAGTTCATTATAATCAAACACATGTCCTGCATTTAAAGTCTGTGTAAAGCAGAAATAATGTGCTTTGAGCTGAACAACGTGTCATTAACCGAATAGCCAAATTAAAATCATTAAAATAATTAGTAAAAATTAAAAAATGGGTTTCAACATCTTTAGAAAGTGCGGTTTCCTCTGCTCTGAGATGTGGGGACGTGGCCTCTGAAGGTCCTCAAACCACAGCCACTCACAGAATATTCCAGCCTTTGTCTAACAACAGTCAGTATCTTATGACATTAAATTGGGTAATAATTTACATTTATCATTGAAATCATGTATATATTTCAAGAACTATGAGTGGAAGAACCACAGTTTCTATGGCAACCTGGAATTTATATGTTTTGTCAAGGGGCGAGGCAGTGCCAGATGTGGCCAAACTCAGGATATCAATATATTGTTGAAATGCAACAGAACTGCCCAGAAACCGGAGCTTTTCTTCTTATGTGTGTGACAATAGTCTTTACTACTGTCAACATATGATGAGAAGTAAAACTTAATTTTTGTTCGATAGGTACACTACAAGTGTGCATCAGTTAAACAGAAACTGAAAGCAAACTGAGTTAAACCTCCTTCATTTTGGACTGAACGCTTTATTCCAACAGGCACTAGTTTTACCTCTCTGCTTCTATCCACCTTATTTTGAAACGTTAATATGAAGCGTCTTTACCAGGATCAGCACTAATAATGTCTATGTGAAATAAAGAGACTGTCAATGTTAATAAGTGTCTGGGAGGTAACATATTACAATAACATATTGCTCTGAATAATGATTTTAAAGCCCAACTATTATGCCTTTTTTACTCAATTTAAAATGGTTCTTTATTATCTAAAGTTACTATGTGCTACTGAGTATGTTCCAAAAACCTGAAGGATTTAGAATAGACGTACCTAACTTACTCTGTTTACAGAACTCTTTCCACAACACGTCAGTTTTGGACCCCAGAACATGAATATTCATGAATCAATGATTGACATCCCAGCCAGCCAATCACATGATTAGTTTGAGGTTGCCAGAAAGGCGCTGACATGATAGCAAACAGAATCATGTAATAACACGATCATACTGAGTGAATCAAAACGCGCATTCCTCCCTCCGAGTGGAGGCACATTTTACTGTAATTCCAACCATGGACAGAACCTGGCTAACTCCACACACAGCTTTAGCTGCTGTAGTGCTAAACCACAATCAAAAACAATTAGCTGCCATTGCTAAAAGAAAATAAAGTGGGATCAGAGAGCAGGACAACAGCACAGAGAAACCATGACCATAAAATGTGGAACCACATCACCGTTGACAAATATCACTGTCTAAATATTATTTGAATAAGTCTGCATCTGCATTGAGTTGGTTAGAAGTTGATGATAGCATCAGTTGATGCTTTTAGCTCCATCAGAGTTATTGAAGCGGTGCATTTTCCTCTTCAAATGTATAGTACTGGTTTGTATATCAGTCTATCAAAGAAAGTAAATATACATTTGACTTCTGTTTTCATTGGGTTTTTGTCGGATGGTTGGTACAGCTCCAGACACAAGCCTCAGTTTTTAGCCAAAGCCTGCAGTGAACTGACCCAAGTTTGTCAAACAATCACTGGAGAAGTGGTTGCACAAATATATCATTTTTTTCTGACTCACTCTGGAACATTGCCATCATAAATAAAATCAATCCACTTCCACGTAGAGGCTCTACAGCAGGAGTTCAGTGTAGAGTTGAATGTTCCTCTGTGCATCCAATGACGGAACAGCTCACCCATGAACTGGACTTCATCTGGTAATAGTATCTACTGCAACTGGACTGGCATGACATAGAATGTACAGGCTTTGGGGTGGGGTGGGGGGGTATTGATAGGAGGAGGGAACTTGGAGTGATTGACAGGGTTGGGGGTGGGAGCAAAAGGGTCATTGATGTGGATCATTGGCAAGAATCGCAACAGCTTGTTTTAATGCATGTTTATGGTCAGAGGGATCAAACAACAAATTTACCGGACCTTTTTTTTTTTTTTTTGCCTTCTAAAACATTCCCCTTGATCGACAACGCCATTTTTGAGGTTATATAGAGTGAAAAAAATATAATAGTTGGGCTTTAATATGTTCTGTATTAAAATAATAAATAAAAAACACAAATTTAATGTTGCAATAAAACATTATTAGCAGGTAGTTAACAAGTAGACTAGACTAACTAGACTCCTACTCAACTTATTGTTAGGCCTCTGGCCTTGCTGCTTCAACACATACAAAATGTATACTATTGATGTGATGTGTGAATGAGTCTATACACAAAAAGAAAGAAACATTCACATTATACACATATGTTAAATACTGTTATAATTAATCTTTTCTCATTTCAAGTATAGTGAGGGCTAAATAAAATACATAACAGAGAGCTTCTGAGAAAAATATGCATCCTAAAATAAAATGGATTGACTATATATTATAACATCACAAAAGATTTGTGCTTATTTGAGACATACTGTTTTTGAACTGCCTGTGAGAATCTGTTCAAAGTCCATTCTTGATTAAAAGCATGTCGTGACATGCAGCCAGCAGAGAGCCCTGGTTATCCCAGCCCCGCTGCTGATTTATCCCAGCTGCAGAGTTGAGCCTGAAGGGTCAAGTCCGAGATAAGACTGGCAAAGTGGAAAATGGTCTTGAGTCCAGTCCTACAACACTACTTGAACAATTTCAAGTTGTACAAAACACAACTACACAACACAACTATACAACACATCTACACATCACACAGAGACACTGAGGATCCAGGCCAGAATCCAAATCCTCTAAACACTGGTTCAGTGAATGTGGTGTTGAAGGTGTGGATGTGGATCAGTTTGTCAGAGGAGACTCTGTAGAAGGACACAGATCCAGCAGGACAGTCCACATA
>JAPQRP010000005.1:51161685-51195155 GCA_037367295.1 Apogon hyalosoma
GGGAGGGAATTTGGAGTGATTGACAAGGTTGGGGTGGGAGCAAAAGGGTCATTGACGTAGATAACTGGCAAGAGTCGCAACAGCTTGTTTTAATGTGTGTTTATGGTCAGAGGGATCAAACAGTAAATTTAACGGACCATTTCTCTTTTCGTTTTTTTTTTCTTTTTGCCTTCTAAAACATTCCCCTTGATCAACAACGCCACTTTTGAGGTTAGATAGAGTGAAAAAAAGTATAATAGTTGGGGTTTAAGCATAGCATGCATCAGATCCCTGCAGGACTTCCAGACCGTCTCAGCGGTGCTGGTTGATGTGGTTTGGACCCAGCAGAGCCAACATCAGCAGTGTTTTGATGGGGTTGGTTGGACATCAGCCTTCAGAAAAACGGCAGACGTCTTCACAGTGTGGATGTATTACAACTCTATACTGTGTTAATACTGTACCATCTCTGCTTTTACTGAGGAAGAAAAAGCAGCTAAATGATCTAAGTCCATGATTCACACGTGGGTTTCTAATACAGAATGTCATTTGAAAGAAATCCATTTTGCACTACACAGACTTTAAACATAACTTTTTAATATTGATAAATGTCACTTATTTATGCCATTCATTAGCAGAGATATGGTACAGAAAAAGAACAGCTCTCCCGTTAACTGTGACTTACAGTAGAGCAGGAGCCACATGTTGTAGTAATAATATGAGCAAGGCAGAGAACGTGTCCTCAGAGATCTAAAGGGAACCAGGCTTGGAGAATTACTGAAGAGCATGTCTCTTCATTTCGATGTAGCCAGAAATAGCAAGTCATTAAGAGAATGGCAGGTGATGGGCAGATTAGGAAGGCTCAGCAGAGGCGACGCGTAATGAAGACAGTTCAACCTTACAGTATTCTTCACTGTCTCATTCACGTCTTATTGCCTTCGTGCCATGTTTTCCTTATCTCACTAAGCTTCAAACCACCTCCTTTTTTCTCTGCAGAGTTTGAAGTTGAACTCCAACTCGAGAAGCACAGTATAAAGCTAGGTTTGATTTCTAAAACTATATTTTCAATGTAGTTTGAAAAACATAATTGCTCTGCTCCCAAGACAAGATACAGGAATTATTGAAATAATGAGTTTCAAATGCCGGAATGATTTTAATTAACTCAGCGAAAAGGGGGTTTATGGTGCAACAGCAAGCTGATATACATCCAAGGGTTATAACCAGTGCATAAGATATCAACGTCTTCGATTTTCGCAGGGGCAGTAATGCTAATGCAGCGGTATTGCTGAAAGTCCCTGGAGAAGAAAAATCCCTTTGATTTTATTCCATATATTAAATCTCAAGGTATTTGTTGTACATTCTGGGTAGATGAGCCATATACAGTAACAGTACTAGCTCCATGTCACAGTACATGAATGTAGAAGCATGCATCTGTTAGTGAAATGGCTGGGCTCTAGATACACAAGAGGTACATTTTTCTCGTGTTTTTGTGACTTTTTGATTGCTCGAAAAAGGAATGTGCAGATTCTCTAACCTTAGCCCCTTTTAGCCAAGACATTAAAACCGCTGCCTTATTCCTTAGTCTGGCATCCTGGGATGTTCACTGCTCAATGCTTCAACCGCTTTTTTAAAAAGGTATTGAAAGGTATTTTGCATGTAGGGCTTAAGGTGAACAGCAAACTCAACCATGGAGGCTTCAGGAAAAAATGGAACTATACAGTGTGAAGTATTTTGTAGGATAAACATCTATAATAAGTAAGTATAGTGAAGTGCATTTGTCACCCTCTTCTGCAGGTGCCTCAATAAACCGATTAACAATAAATATGGTTGTTTCAGAAGTGAGAAGCTACCTACTGCAATGGGTCAAGAGTTAAAGAAGGTGTTGCAGCTGAAACATTAATCACAGCAGTAAATATCCAATGGAATGGTATGAACTGTTTTCTGAGTTAAATTGGGGACTTTTTTTTTTTGGTCTGGCCAGTGATTTAAGGGGTAGAGTGGATGCATTTAAACATTAAAAAAAAGGAAACCAGGCCAACATTATCATTATTGTACCAAGTAACAGTACTGTAGGAGTTTGGCTCTGATAGTGATCATCTAGAATGAGTGATTTTAGAATAGAATAGAATAGAATAGAATAGAATAGAATAGAATAGAATTTATTGTTTGTACAATGAAATTGGTAGTGTTACTCCAGTCAGTGCAGTACTATTACCACCAGTACTTTAGAAAAAAGAGTAGAGCCAATATAAAATTACAAAAACTAAAATAAGATAAGAAAATAAAATATAATTTTTACAATTTTACAAAGAAACTTAAGAATAGAGCTTAATAGAATAAAAACAAAACTGGACAAAATTTGAATAGATGTAAATTTACAGTATTAAACAGTATGTGGCAGTATGTATATCTGTAAACAATATTAACAGTATGTATTGCCTACAAAAACAGCATGCATACCAATGAACCAAGTCTATATAAAAAGAGTGCATTTATTTTTGATAAATATTGAATAAATATTGCATTGTTATTACAATATTTAGGGGAAAGAATAATCTAAAAAAAATACAATTTTATATTCAATGTAGAATTGATTTTTTTTAAAACCTTGGTTTGAACTTGAATTATTTCATTTATTTGTTCTCTTATTTTTTTGTAACTTAGATTTCCAATTCAACAGTGATCCTGTTTCTAAGAAGGTTAGAAATATTACATACCAAATAAATGAATAAATCCAGATTTATTCATCATTTTGTTTAGGTGTGTATTACTTTGATTTAAAAGCTCATTTCTACATCTAAAAAGCAGTTACACAGTTTATGTTAAATTAAAACACAGGTGATTTATGGCAAAAAAAAAAAGTAGTGTAAATTAATTTTTCATGCACGTCCACTCCTGTCAACCACATATTTGCCTCCATACACCTGATGGTCTCAAGCTGAAGTCTATCTTCACGTCATCACTATATATATTAATATTAAGCTCAGACAGGACCGTGTTGAGCATTCAGGGCTTTGGGAATAGTAGAAAAAGAAAATACAGAAACAATAATATGTATTTAAAAGTAGTTGTGATCTCCAGTGTGTGTGTGTGTGCATATATATATATATATATATATATATATATATGATTTACTTGCTTTGATGCTTTTCCTGATGATGGGTGACAGAGTGGATGTTCCAGAACTGTGGTTTCTGACTGTGAGCTCTGATACAGCTTGGATCCACAGGGATTCCACTGTTGTGTTCTGCTTAATAATCCAAATTCTCTAAGTCCCCCTCGGCCCACTTCAGTCATTTGATTGCTCCTTGTATTTTCATTATGTTATACTCTATTTTCATAATCTTCTGGGCACTCTCTTGGTGTGCGCTGGAAAGACAGTAGAGAGAGAGAGCCTAACAAGTGGTAAATACTGCTTTCCTAAGGTCATTGAGATTACAAGGGTCAGTCTCTAATCCATAAAGCTGGATATGTCCGTTCGCAATTTGGATTGACAATTCCCAGTGAAATATGACTATATGCTAAACTGTTTTGGCAGGCTCTGCTCCTGTTTATGCATATTCATTATGCAGTGTGTGTTTGGACTCACTTATGTGAATGTGCCTGGGTTTGCTTGTGCAAGTTCTGCCACCTGGGAAGACGTCCGCGGGCGACAGGGGACAGATATTCACTTTGCTCAGTCACCATGGATCATGCGAGACAACCTTTCATAGGAAGTAAATCATTTGTCGATAAGCACAACAAAAAGGGAGGAAAAAGCGCTGTCAGCAGCCATCAAGATGGCAGAGCGTGATAGTGAGGTCTAGTTCTGTAATCAATCTGCACATGCACTTTATGCAAGTGCACTTCAACATTCATCGCTTGGCAGGAAGGATGGAGAGGATGGACATGTTTGGAAATTGCAGCTCCCTTCAAATGAGTTGACCATTAAAGTCTCATAAAAAGACTGAACATTTACAAGCACAAGGAAAATGTGTGGCCACTTTCTGAAGAACAAAATACAGCTTTCTTTTGACAAGAAGCCATATAGCAACCTAAAATTATGGCGTACATATCCAGTACGGCAGCTCAGATGTAACTGTAAATGGCTGATTTATAGTTGTGCATTGATGCCTACACTGTGTGTTTTGGTTTATAGAAGTTGTGTTGGATTTCCCTCCTCCTGCTACATGCTATAGTACAATTAAGCCATGTTTTCCTTATATATTAGTTGTCTTCATAAAAGCAATTGGTGTTTGCATAGTATGTTTTTACTGCAGCTCTTTGACTCTGACATTTCTGTCGAAGTGCTAGCAATGGCAGATTTAACTACAGGCACCCTCGGTACCCCCCCACCCCCCCTTTGAGCATGCAAAATATTGAAAATAAAATAACTACTCTTGCTGGGATTCGAACCATGGTTTTTCTTCTTGGTAGTTCTTCTCGGTTCTTTCGTCTCTCATCCAAGAGAGACGAAACCTTTTCAAAAGAGCTAAACCAGTCCAGCTGAACCAAGAAACAAGAACTATGAAGAAGAACAATGATCTGGGTAAATGAGAACCTACACGAACCAGGGTCTCCTGCATCGTAGACCTTAGTATGACTTCCTGAGCTATCTGCCCACATGTGCTTCATGTAAATGTATGTGTTTCAAGCCTCCCATATCTCTTGTATTGGGGGGGGGGTCTACTGCACACATGCCATTTATCACAGGAGTCTATATGGTAAAGGGAGTTAAATCGAAACTAGACCTAAGTCATATCATGAAGAGCCAAGCGTCTATTCAAGCAGCATTTGGGTCTGCATGAAAAACAAACAGGCAGCCCCAGAAGGTATGGAATGTATTATTACACAGCGGGAACTATAGAACTGCATGGACCGAATATTAAGTATCTTTGAGTTGCTGTGGAACACAACCAGTGACTGAGTGAATCACTTAAAGTTGCCAAACACAGGCCTATACCTCTACTGTACCCTGTTGTTTCTCATGTTAAATTATTTGGAATACAATGGAATTCAATGCCATAACTGAGGATGACCTTATTAAAATGAACTCTTTGCTCTGGTTCCAGGAGTGGTCACATAAGTGAGGTTCAATTGTATTCATTTTATTAGCGTATGATCATTTTAAAAATACAATTGTATGTGATTTGAAGCATTGATAATGTTAATTTTGCTTCACTTCACCCCCTTGAACCCCCACCAGGACTCCAACCCTGGACCCCACCATACTCCTGTGCCCCCACTCCCTTCAATTTTCTCTGGATCCACCACTGTGCTAGTGTTATCATTAATCCACCTTCATTTTAATTACATAGCGCAGTGGTATGATAGCTAAATGCAAGTGCAAACTGCAGGTGATGCAGATTAACCCATAAAGACCCAGTGTTACTTTTGTGGCAGTTCCCAAATGAACTTTTCTCTCTATTTAACCTTTCTTAAGTGATTTATCACTACTTATTGCAATATCATCTTCTGTAGTTTGCTTTTTTCATTGTAAATCATGTATTTTCCTATATTTAATTTCCTGATCATGTAGATGTTCATAAAAGCTCAGAGTAAATTTGAGGGCTATTATATCAAAAGTAAAAGCAAATCTGTCATTAACTGAACATTAAAACACCCATCTGTAACCACTGTCACTGATCCAACTCCATGGGTTTTACTGGTGAAGCAATGTTGAACAAGATGACGGTGTTTCCGCGGTAACTACAGAGCCTCTGAACGTCCAAATGGGTCATATCTGACGACCGTGAAAAGATGACAAACTACATTTTACCCCAGTTATTTACATCTATCGATAGGACTAGTGGATCAACAGGTATTAAACAGTGTAGATTAGCAGATGGTTTTGGTCGACAGTGGATGTTTGGGTCTTTATCAATTAATATAAGGTATTTATTAAATCAGCATAAATATAACACCAGTGTAAAGTAAATAATGTAGCTTGAAGTTACTTTAATATGCGGGGCTTACGTTGTGGAATGACCTTCCATTACACATTATTCAGCTTTTATAAGGCGGTACTTTCTTGTGGAGCAGGAAAACAGACTTACAGATGGATTTTTGTAGTGGTACCATTAATGTAGCCTGGTGTTGATTGTGTTGGCTGTTTCTTTTGTAGTAATGTATTTTGGATGACCAGGAAATGATGTTGGGATTCTCTCATGAATGTCTTCTGTTGTTATTGTCTGATCTGGGCACCGTGACGGAAACACTGATTGAGTTTTTGTTTATTTAAGTGTTCTGGATTATAAAACCCTTGAACATGGTCGGCCACATGGCAGCTCGTGGCTTAAATTTACTCAAATTCCAAACAAATCCTCAATTTACATGCAAAAATATTATTCACTCGGCTAAAGCCTTCACTGTCTCAGCTGTCAGACATCCTCTGTAAATTTTGCCTAAACAAAAGTCTCACTAAATTAGAAAACTTCCATATATATCAGCATCAGAACAACCAAAACAAACCAGGAGACTTCATCTGAAGCTCACAAGCAGATTATTCCTGAAGCCAGTGAGAACGTGAGAGCACGAGAAGAATACAAAGTGAAATTCATCAACACAAGGATCTAAAAAAAAAACACATAAATGACATTCTTCAGGACAGCCTTTATATCTGTGTACTTCCATCTACCATCTCTCTTTAGAGTTAATTTTACATATCTTTAGCCTCATAGCATAATTGCCTAACAACACAAAAGTATCGGGACGTGTTTAATTCAGGTAAACAGGGGTCTGGGATACAAAACATTAATAACAAATGTCATAACATAGTTTTATATTGTGATAAGTATCACTGCATTGGTTAGTTTGGTTTAAGTTGTCATCTTTGCTTTCAGGATGTCTCAGAGATGGTTTGTACTTAATTCCTCTCAATATTTTTTTTTTTTTTTTTATACATGACTATGAGTTTAAATGTTCTGCCTCAAAATTTCTAAAATATTTTTCATGCTCTGATTGTAAATAATAATTTCTACCACAACTAACCATCTACTTTCTTCACATCTCACTGATGAAGAAAAATCTCCCATTAAACTTTAAGGAAATACTGATGTTTCTAAACTGTATGGACAAAGATATTGGGACGCATCATGTCTACAGCTGTAAGATGTCCTGTTCATGCTGATTTAACATATAAACATCAATACTGATAATCAATATGATATTTATCACAATAGTCCTGACCCCTGTTAGAAAAGAAACACCTGAATTCAACGTGTCCCATTACTTTTGTCTATTTGTGTGAGACAATTATGCTATGAGGCCAACAATATGACTGTACAGTACTCATCTTGAATCTGAATGTCACTTCAGAGCTTGATCAGTCAATCAATCAATCAATCAATCAATCGATCGATCAATCAATCAATCAATCCGTCAGTCACACTTTGTTTCCTTATTTCACTCTCTCCTTAATAATGACTCTACATTAGCTTTATTTAGATTCCTTCGCTGATAAAAGTAGTGGTCACAGTAGAGACTACACACCAACAAGAGGCTTTACAGATGATACAGAATGGATTTATTTAAGTGTTAACTCTTGTGCCACTCAGTTCAACAGTCATCCAGTTTTTAAATACAGTAAAAAAGAGCTCAGTTGCGGACGTGTTTGGTGATTTTCATTGTCAGTTTCTTTTACAGGAATAATGATGATATCAGCAAATTAATCTACTTTCTTTGACGCTGCCCCTAACAGCCATTTATTTCTACCAACTATCTATCCTGTTCACACTAGCACTCATATTTACTTGTGATTCAAAAGACAATAAACGGTTTCTCTATTTCTGCAGCATCTTCCAAATTCTCCTCAATCATTCAATCCTTCACTAACCATGTGGCATCAACCATTATTATGTCTTTATTAATATGGGTTAGTCTCGTTGGGAGACAAAGACTTATTTGGGACAGAGACCTGTTTTATACAGAAAAACATTACAGTCAGTAGAGAAACATTACAATCATCCCCCTCTGTGTACTTTGGAGCTGGTACCCACATCATAACCCCCTAATCTACACACAAATCCACCACATCCCCTGACGCACAAGTCTAAACCAGGCTTAAATATGATTAAATCCTATAGCTGTCACATTATACCGTCATGTGACTGGTAAGTGTCATGTGATGGTCTAATTTCTTTCTCAGGAGCGTAACTACTGCATACTAAGATCTTCTCCGGTGATTGTCCCTGTCTGTCTCCCCATGATTTTGCATTTTTTCCCCTCAAATAGCCGGATGCCAAGAGTAAGAAATACATCTGTCTAATTTCTTGCTTGTCAGCCCACCATCTGCTGGAGTATCAACTTTAGAGATGAGAAAAATGTTATCACTCTGTCAATCACACACACACACACACACACACACACACACACACACACGTATACATAATTTGGCATGAATAAGCTTCTGTGAACACTGTGTAGTGGCATCGCTGAGAAAATGGCTAACATTTTGTTACTAAATGTTTTGTTATAGATGAAGATACCAACTATCTGAACTGTCAGATTTGACATTTTATGTTATATTTTACTGTTTTAAGCAATGATTTTACAATATAATCTTTAAGGACAACTGGGTTTTTTTGTTTGTTTGTTCTGTTTTTTTTTTGTTTTTTTGCATTTTTCATTCATTTTGTCATTGATTGACTATAAATAACATTATAAAGGATGATCAGCAGAACAGAAGTAGTAGATGTAGCACTGCAAAATGAGCTCAACTGATGTCCATAACACACAGATACATAAACTAGAACGTCTATAACTGAACCGTCCGTGTTTAACGTGTTTTAAGTCCAACATCATGAATTTACAATTGCAACTAAACACAATGCACCAATTTATATAAATGTATGTGCAGTCTTTAAGGACATCATGTGTTGTTGTATTTTTCATGCATTTTGTCATTGGTTACCTTTTGGGAGGTTTTTGTCATAATATTGCTGCAGATCAAAATGATTTAAGATGTAGAATGTACCGTTTCATTAATTATCTGGTGTCTTTTATCTGTTGCCAGAGAATGTAGGTTTAATTCATATAAATGTATGTATAATGTATAAAAGCCAAGTGGCCTCTGTGTGTGTGCGTTTATGTGTGTGTCCATGGATTCACACAAAATCCAGAAAAAGCTGACTGCTGCAGTTTGGCGAACTTATGTATTTTTGGTCAAGGAACAGACAGCAAGTTGATAGGACCAATATTTTATTTATTAGTAATTTTGGAATACAATAGCCTTACAATTCCATTGCTATGGCCAGAATGCTTTGGCGGTGACTGCTGGATAAATGCGGTACAGCATGCATGAATACACAACAGCATAAAAACTACCACATCTAGAATCCATGGATCCCCACGGGTCAACGCACTAGTATAAACTGAAAACAGGACATCTACCCATCAAACGAGTATCTGATCATTCGTGAATTCAGGCCCAGCCTCAATAATGTCACATAGTTTAAAGCATTATTGTTATCACCATATCCATGTGCAATGTTTCAGAAAGGATGGATGATATATTAACTTCACCCAAAAAGCTTAATGACGAAACTTCCTAAAGAAACTAAGAACCCACTGCAACCATTAGCTGTGAAAAATGCTCTCCACATTGATTTTACATTAATGCACTAATGCATTTTTCATGCATTTTATCATTGGCTGTATTTCGGGACTTTTTGGTCATAATATTGCTGCAGATCGAAATTATTTAACATATAGCATGTACTGTTTTAATCAATTTTCTGGTGTCTTTTATCTGCTGCCAGAGGATGTAGGTTTAATGTATATATAGAGAGGATATGGAGGGTTTGAATATATACAATTTAACGCAGGTAAAGCAAATACACACCAAAAGAGGAATAAAATCTGGTTTTGGGTGAGATTCACATTTTCTTCTGTAATCTTTTTTTTTTTTTTAATCTCATTTGGCGTCTTGGAACCTTGTAAAAGTGCTATTACAGCATCACTGCAGGAACTTAATGAGCAAAGGCAAGATATTTTGCTTCTAGTGTTTCTTCAAAAGTGCATGCTCGTTGCAGTCTTAAATTTGGAGGTTGTACACTTTAAAGCTGCTTCTTCACATCTCAATATTATCTTTTTTTCCTTTCAAATAGCACTTTGGGTTTGGTCATCAGGGCCCGGTGCTGCTGAATGACATGGAACAAGGACAAAAATGTCATTTTATCAGTTTTACCCTAAAAAAAGGTCTTTTTAAAGTGAGTTTTAAACGAATTCATGCCCTACTATTAAGAGGAAAGTCACTATAGTAGCCTTATTATAATAGCCCAGGTTACTTGTATGAGAACGTCTTTCAATACATTACACGAGCTGCCTTTGTCTAAGAGCTGCAGGGTGTTAAATACAGTCGTCTGCAATTACTGCATGTTAAAGGCCGAGTCAGTCAAACCAAAATATTGCCTCATAATTGTCCCATTGTCCTTTAATAAACTATTAACATGTTATACCAGCTGACATTTTAATAGCAGCTTTTTCCTCTGATCCTTAACTTTGCATAAAATATTTTAAATCTTTTGCCACTGTAAGGATATTATAATATTAATGCAGTTAGAAAACCATTTGCATAACTGGACACACATGATTAAATATGAATGTGCAATATGGCCAAAATATGATGTCACACTATTTATACACATGTACATTAATGTAATGGTATGTATCCCAATACAATACAATTAAGTTTTAAAAAATGTTTAAAATAACCAAATTCTGGGCGTTTTGCTCAGTTACATAGGTTCTGTCCATGTTCCAGAAGTTCAAGTTGCTTTGTGTTTGTGAGAGACAGCATTTTTGTTATACATTCATATTCATTCACGTACATTTGTACTGGCAAGTTCCCATAGGTGTGAATGTGAGAGTAATTGTTTGTCTCTGTATGTTCAGCCCTGCAGTGAACTGGTGACATGTCCAGGGTGTACCCCGCCTTCGCCCATAAGTAGCTGGGATAGGCTCCAGCGACCCCCGTGACCCTAGTGAGGATAAAGTGATAATAAATGAATGAATGAATTTCCCATAGAATGTGCAGGAAGATTGGACATTTTTCAATTAAAAAAAACATGATTTCTAGGGCTGACCTGAATGTCCTTCGTAGGGCTCTGAAGCTTAACAGTACAGCCCTAAATCTGTACTGACATCACTCCATGAACAGAGTTCAGTCTTAACATGCATCTCTATTCACTTGGAGGTTCATTTTCATCCCCATTTGCAGTGTCATACCTTTGACCATTAATTCAACATACATTTCATTTATAAATAACATTATAAGGGATGATCAGCAGAACACAGGAGATGTAACACTGCAAAATGAGCTCAACTGTCTGACTGATGTCCATAACTTATAGATACATAAACTAGGATGTCTCTAACTGGACAATCCATGTTTAACATGTTTTAACACGTCCAACATCATGAATTTACAATTGCAACATAACACAGTGCACTAATGTATATAAATGTACTGTGTGTACAATCTTTAAGGATATCTGTTGTGTTGTTGTTGCATTTTTCATTCATTTTGTCATTGCTTATATGTTGGGACTTTTTCGTCATTACATTGGGCAGATCAAAATGATTTAACATGTAGAATGTACTCTTTTAATTAATTTTCTGGTGTCTTTTATCTGTTGCCATCTGAGGATGTAGGTTTAATTTATATAAATGTATGTATAATACATATAAACTGAAAACAGGACGTCTACCCACCGAACGAGTATCTGATCAGTTGAGAATTCAGGCCCGGCCTCAAAAATTTCACATATGTTTTTATTATTATTTATTTAGTAGCATTATTATGATATCTGTGTTTCTGAAGGGCTGGATAATACATTAACATCATTCAAAAAGCTTAATGACAAAACTTACTAAAGAAATTAAGAACCCACTGCAACCATTAGCTGTGGAAAATGCTCTCCACATTGATTTTACATTCATTTGGCTTAGGTGATGCTGCTCCTACGCCTTATAATGGAAGGGGAAAACCCTGATACTGTACTCCATCACATCTGATACTTACCACTTTTATTTGGAACATCCATACCAATAATTACTGCGCAGAATGACTGAATTCTTCATCACTTCCATTCCCCCTTCCTTGACCTGCATCTGTGCTGTGTGGAAGAACACACAGTATTTGAATGAGAAAAAGGCGCAAAACAGCAACACCATCACCACAACAACAACAACAGAAAAAAGCATGTTTGTGTACATGTTGCTCAGATACTGTTTTGCATATGAACATGTGCTACTGGTAGATTAACAAATCTGACAATTATTACCTCTGCAGTTATTTCAAGTCCAGGTTATTTCCACAGTGTTTTCCACAGTTTGTTGGTGCTGTTTTAACTCATAAAGACTAGGGATGCGACGGTACAGGTTTTCCACGGTTTGATATTGCGGTTCTTGAATCACGGTTCACGGTACGGTACAGTTTGGATGTAGAGCCCGGCTGTGCGCCAAAACGTAACTGGGACCTGATTGAGAGCCTTAAATTATTAGGTACATGTTAATAGGTACATCCATTTCTAACACTGTAATGCGCCACTGCCTTCAGACTTCCATGTGTCCTGTACGTTGGGATGAGCGTTTCAATCAATCCACCAGAGGGCGCCGTTCTTAATTACCATACTGGCCAAATACCATGAAGAAGAGTAAAGTTTTTTAAAAGGAAGAAAGTCAATAATAACAAACATGGTGATGACAGAGGAGATTTTATTAATGTGGATACTAATCTTGGTATTCAGAGGGGTAGTGGTATCGTGGTACATGCTCGTACCGAACCGTGAGGCTCGTACCGTTCGGTACGACGTGTACCGTTGCACCCCTAATAAAGTCCCAAACATCCACCACCGACCAAAACCATCTACTGATCTAAACTGTTTAATACCTGCTTATCCACTAATCTTATTAATAAATAATTGGTGTAAAATGCAGTTCATCTTTTCACGGTCATCAGATATGACCCATTTGGACATACAGAGGTGCCGTAGTTACCGTGGAAACACCGTCATCTTCTACAACATTGATTCACCAGTAAAACTCATGGAGTTGGATCAATGACAGTGAACAGATACACTTGTTATTATGTTGAGTTAATTATATATTTTGTTAAAAAAGTCACCTTTTTTCCAAATGTTTTCCTGATTTGATCTAATGACCTTTGAATTTACGCTGAGCTTTAATAAACATCTGCATTAACAGTGAATTAAACATAGGAAAATACCTGATTTTCACTAAAAATTTTGAAAGGCAGTTGATAATATTATAATAAATGGTGATAAATCACTTGGGAAAAACAAAAAAAAAAATCGTTTGGAAGTTGTGATAAAAATAGTTGTGGGTTAATAAGATCATCTCATTCATCCTATATTTCAGTAATGAGCTTTGCATGTTTACATTGTATTATCTCCACCGTGTTTCAATTTCATTAACAAAACAAAAAAAAGTCTTAAAATGACAGGCTAAAAATGTTTCTTTTTCATAAGGTGTAGCCCACATATAGAATTACACGGAGTAGACATATAGTACATGGTTTTAACAGTGCAGATAATATCTTTAATATCAGTGATATGTAAGACAGCTAATCATTATGTGTCATGACTTTACTGCCATCAGCTGCGTCTGAGCTTCTCAAATATGATTTTTCAGTCCAGTCTAATTCTCTTGCAGGTGACAGAGACACGAACGGGGCCACTGGGCTGCAGTAGCTATGACAATCTGGACTCCGTTAGCTCAATCCTCCTGCAGAGCCCTGAGAGCAAGCTTCATCTACAAGGTAAACAAACCCAGCATATCCATATTTTCCACACGCCTCCTCTGTGATGTCGGACATCACAGGGTAAAAGGGTCAGACTCCATTTTAGCCTCTGATATTAAAGGAGATCTATTCTCATGCATCAAGAAATGCTCTAAGGTGAACTAAGGAAACGATTTGTGCCTCCCAAGGAAGTGAGTGTCAATGCATTTTTTAATTGGGTCTGGGACTGGGATAGATTTGCTCCCCCCAATCCCCTGTGGGGATTGTGATACCATTCTCTGTGGTTATAGATGTCGGCTTCTGTTCTTACATGATCGGCCTCTGAAGTTTTGCAACACAACTGCACCAACAGAGTTAACTTATTTAAGAAGCAGGAGCAGAAATGTGCACAAACTACTTCTTACATTCACGAGACAATAGTGTGTACATCTTCACACGTATGTAACCAGCATAGTGTGTTTTAGAATGTGCGCAAACCCACTAATTAGGGTTCCATATAATTTCTGAATCCTGGCAATTCACTCAGAGATGCAAATAGCAACGTTCCCCCATTAATGTTGAAGCTCTTTAAAGCAAAAATAGTCTTAAACACTGACACATGCAATAATTAGCCTCAGAGAAGGAAAAGCTTTCACTGACAGTCACCCGAGAGAAAAGAATGATAAAAGGCTGCCTAAGTGTGGTCAAGTATTCGAGTAGAATGATTGGTACTTTGATTTTTTTTTTCACACAGGTTAATATAATCAGTTTGAGACTCCTTTCTAAACCAAAGCCCCGTGCTGCTTTTCCCTATTCCTTTCAGAGAGGATCATTACTTGTCTTCTAAATTCGCAAAATTAAGTGGTTTGCCAAAGAAACACTTTCAAGTCTTCTGCTGCCACTTCACTCAGAGGACCCTGTGGGGGTTTTTGGGGGAACAGTTTTATTGTCATGCATCAAATGTATTATCCATGTGCTTTCAAGACTGTTTTGTCACCCAGTTGATAAATGACAAGCCTGGAAAAGGGTTATTTCTTTTGGATTTATAATGACCCCAAGAGAACGGAAAAGCTCTTCAGAGTGATTTCTGGCTTAAAGTTCCATAGACAAAAGTGCATTTGTGCGCACGAGTAGGTGTGTCTGTGTATGACGTGGGTGTAGGTGTCGAGAGCTCCTAAAATGTGTTCTTTCAAGTGCAATTATCATTTCTGCGTTTAATTAGAAAGACAGCTGACGGTGGAACTCCTTCAACTGTTCTAGTGCTCTTCAAAGTGATGGCACTTCATCGAGCCCATGCAGGGGCCACGCAGCCAATCCAGAGCTTTTAAGGTCTGCGCTGCTCAAATATGTTTATAATGAGACCAAATCACTTAATTCACCCTTCATTCTGTCATGAGCACAAGTGCAAATGTAATTATCAGAGGTTTTTTTTATGTCTTTATGGACATTATATCTTTTGGATCAGTCCAGATCACAGATTAAACCTTCATTCACATCGCCCACAGCCACTGGTCTATGATAATTGCTCCCATGCTGGTAAAATTGATGTTTTGTGGAAAATCATTTATTTGCCAAACATTTCAGTCAGCATTAGGCGATGTTATAGACCCCGTCCACATTACAGTTTTTGCTGAGAACACACTTTTGCTCCATTTACACCTGGCGTCCACACAAATTCCAGAGATGGAGAGTTTTAATTTAGAAACTCCAGGGCGACGTTGAAACAGTGACGCGGACGCCCACAGCCGCCTGATTGGTCGAATCCATTTGATGTAACCTTTTCCAAAAATAAGACGTTGTAAAAAACCAAATAAGACAGCTGTTCATTCAGCAGTCATACATATCATAGTACATGTATATTATATTTATTATATATTATATTATACATTAGTATTACATATTGCATATTATATTATTATAATATAAATATATCATATTATTAGCATTAATAATACAATACTAATGATATTGATTGTATTATTGTTATTATCATACATATTATATCATATTACCGCTGTTTCTGTTGTTTTCTGTTGACATCTAATGGAAAGTTAAATGGTGCTTTTTCTTATGATCCTATTGACTATGTCCATCTACAGCTGCTTTATGTGACATGTTTTGCAGCTAGGACTACGCAATACATTGGAATGAATGAATTTGTTAATTTTAAATAATCACACTTTCTGGAAATAGCTATTAGAAATGGATATTGTTCCTCCAGAGATCGTTTGTGTTCTACAAAAGTTAAATAAAAAGTAAATAAAAAATCCTCACATACTATACTTCATCACTGTGGATCTCGGTTACTAAAAATACACTCTTCATAAAATACAAAGTAATGTCTGTAGGCCGTCGCGTCCAAACACAATGTGATGGTTTTCCTTTTGAATAGTCTAACACTGATTTATGTGTTTCAAATTATTAATAAGATCACCTGACTAAGGAGGAAAAAATCGTGTCTGTTGGCAATGACGATCTATGCAGCTCTATTCTAGATCCCCATTTCCAAAAAAGTCTGGACGCTGTGTAAAGCGTCAGTGAAAACAGCCTGTTCTGAAACGCATAGACCCATATGTATCAGCCACTGCTACACAGAAATATATCAAATCTTCAAACTGACAAAATATACCATTTTAAGAAAAAAAAAGGTAATATTGACTTAAATGCCTCTAGAAATTGAAATTACATCCTATTCCATGAGTATTTTGATGTAATTGCTAAGAGAAGAGAAGGAAGAGGCTACATTTAGGCATTTTAACTGTGTCCCCTGTGTTCTGCATCACTGCCCACTGTGTTCTTAACCGTCAGTGTTGTGATGGTGTGTTTTCTACGGTAGGTGGTTGCTATGGTGATGCAGAGTAGTCACAGAGGTAATTAAAAAAAAAAAAACAACTAAATGCAGAAATAACCCTAGTGGTAGAAATATGTTTTATATTATTTGCAGTATGCTGAGTTTTTTCAGCAGTGGTTCAGGTTTATGAAAGTGACAAACACCTTATGGAGAAACACGCACATGTATACAGAGCTCTATATTAAACTGAATATTTAATATTAAGTGTAACATGATAATGAGTTGGTCTGATGTGGGAAAAAACAATTACGTGCACCTGGATTAATTAAACAAAAAAAAAAAAAGTATATAAATGTCTAATGGGTGAGGTCAAGGGCACCACAGATGGACCGCCCACTACTTCTTGATTCATAACTTTTGAACCAGACAAGTTTAAGACAAATATTCCACATAACTGTAAAGGTCTAAATACCATCTTAAACATACTGAAAGGGCAAAATTTTGTTTCAAATATTTTTAAATGAAACTACTACGTCACAGATGGACAAAAAATTAATGTCTCTTTTTTGCAAGAATTACAAAGTTCTCCAAAGTGAAGTTCCAATGACATTTTCATTCTAAACTGTATTCAGTGTATACCTTAAACCTTCTATTTCACAACCTAATAATTGGTTAGAGGAAAAAAAATACTTTATCATACCTAAAAAGCAAGAGTTTAGAAAAATGGCAGCCTCACGGATGGACAACAAAAGTAAATATCAAATTATACATTTTTTATGTCAATTATCAATAGCATATATATATATATATATACAAATAACATTAACATTAACATTATATTCAAATGTATTTTGCATAGATATATGCATTTATTCATTTTAAACACTGTGTGTTTAGAATGACATAATAATATAATAGTCAAATATCACTGTATTTGGAATAAATTTTGTTTATTTATGAGAGTTTATAAAATGACCCAAAATGAGAGAAGACTTTCCAAACATTCACACTCACAAAACTCCTCTTTTTTTTTTCTCACAATTTTTTTCTCATTTCAAAATAAATTTTCCTGAAAATAGAAGTAATTGCCTACCCAAAAATAAAAGTTTGGTGTTGATTATTGTAATTTAATTTTTTTTTTTTTTTATTAGCTGTTAATTTTCCCTTGACTTCCCCCAAATGTAAATCCCATGACTGCATGTAAATATGCATCCCATAGACAGGAAGATGATCTTACCATAAGACAAAATAATTGTAGTAATAACAATGTGGGGAACATTTTTGTTCGTGTCTGTCTGCAATAACCCAAATGAAACGGCTGACAGTGGAGGTTTCCTAATGCACCATAGGCAGGTTAAAAAAGTACTGTGACTTTTTAACAGTATATGTATAAATAAAAGTACTGGCACATCTGTGTTTCTGTTTATTAATGCCACTGTTTACATAAACATGCAGCTATTTCAACCTCTGGAGCCAAATTTTGTCCCAAAAAAACAACCTGACCAGTAATTTTAGTCATGTTTTCAGAACACAGACTAGTGCCATTGCCCTTCAGTGGCAAAAACACTGCAAATGCCCTGACATATTAATTGGTTTAGTAACTATGGAAAAATAACAGCTCCAACTGCGTTGTCCTCTTCTTTGACAACACACCATGAAGAGAATTCATCTCTCCTTTGAGAATGAAATCTTCGACAGCGCCCTAGGCTACTCTAACAAGCATGAGCAGCTCTCATAGCATTAATGAACACCCACCATGTGTCTCATTTCTGAACGCCTATTGACCTTTACCAGACAATTAGCTTAGATGAAAACTTGTGGCATTTAAACGGTGGGGAGGAGTCACATCTGGCAAACATGGGCGTTAACAGACCACTGGCAGTACTGTCTAATACAGTGGTTCTCTATTGGTCTGGCTTCAGGACCCACTATTGCCCCTCAATAACAGGCCCTGACCCATACTGATAATAGTTAAACTTCTCAAATGTATTAAATGCAAAGATGGTGTGTTTTGTACCTGAGATAATACAGAAAATCACAGTATGAAAACACAGAAGACAAGTTTAATGATGAACTAAACTGAACAGCAGGTGGTGAAGCTAAATATGGAAATATTCCCTTTAACACTAAATTAGGTACATTTTAGCCGAAAACAAAAGCGTGAACTCAGTTAAAAATTTAAAGTGCATTCAGTCACTTATTGTAGAATTAAACACACTGAGGTTTTTTGTCGTCAAATGTAGGTAAAACCATATCTGATGGAGTCGGTTTCAAACCTGAGTTTTGCCATGAAATGAATATAAACTTTTGGGTCTTCTTTTATGCTGTAAATGTCTGGTGTTAATAAGCATTACAGTGCATTACCGCCACCTACTGTTGGGTGTGAATGAGCGGCACTCAGTTCCATGAAAAATAAAGCAAAGGATTGGTTTATTAACATTATTTTTTGACCAGACAAAAGTTCGCGACCCACTGAAAACGGGTTTGTGACCCACTTTTGGGTTGCAACCCACCAGTTGAGAATCATTGGTCTAAAACACACTGAAGTTCACGCAGTACTGGACAAAATGGACTCATATTTCTGAGACTAAACTTGGTATAATGGTTTTAGTGTCCATCAGACTTCAGGGTGAGAGCAGAGTGGTGCAATGAGCAAACCCACCACTAGATGTCACTGACTATTACACACAGAACCTTAACGTGAAAGGCTAAATTCAGTGGTGCTAATTTCAGCTTTCAAATTACAGCAGTACCTTGACTTACGAGTTTTATTCATTCTGTGACTGAGATTGGAACTCAATTTCCGTGTATGTCAAATTAATTTTCCTCATTTGAAATAAATTGAAATGTCATTAATCCGCTCCAGTCGCATAAGTTGAAATACTTCGAGATAATGTCTAATGTATCCAAAACTTATTTCTAACCTATGAGCAATGTGCTATGAACCTATGCGTAACTCATATTGATCCTATCTCCAATATATGTAGACGTGTTCTGGACGACCTCTTTTCATCTCTTCGAGACAACTGGCAAAGCGTTTCAGCACCTCCTCTCTGGACAGCGACTGGACTTTGTTGTGCCGCAGGAAATAATACCTGAAATACCTAATATCACCAGAATCTTCAAATTTAGACTTACATTAAAAAACTAACAAAATAAAACACATTTAATTTAAATACTCATTATTAATTTTCCAAAGCTACAGGGAGCCACCGGTAGGATAAATAAAAATGGGGTTGACAGGATGAACCCGTCAGTACTCCTCAAGAGACTGTGGTGAACAGAGACATGGAGGATCCACCACCAGAAAATCTACGAACTGTCCTCCAACCTGTTTCTTTTTATTGGCTAAGACAACTAGCGGTGGTGTATCTGACGCTCGCTCACAACTCAGATTTTAACTCCCAACTCAAAGCAAATAATCAACGCCTCATAACTCAGAAAACTCATAAGTTGGTGTACTCGTAAGTCAAGGTACAACTGTACAGGTAATGTCTCCTTTCTCTCATGCTCTGCTATCACCGCACCTTTGATTATAGTTTCAGTGTCTGCTCGGGCGTAGATCAGGGGTGACAAACATACGGCTCGCAGATCAAAACCGGTCCACCAAACATTCCAATGTGGCCCTCGAGATGAATTTGCTAAGTGCATAAATTACACTGAAGTTATTCATTGCCAAGGGTGTCAAACTCATTTTACTTTCAAACACCAAAATTATACAACTATTCTGTTTGGTGTACTGTGTATAGTAGATCCACTGTGAGCTGTAATTCAGATATATGAACGATAAGCTGAGGTATCGTATTTTTTAAAAATCCACTTATTTTTGTTAAGAAGGTTCGTGTATTTCAGGTTATTCACTTTTTTTTTGTGAAAAGACAATTTATAAATCTAAACATTTTCATTTCTTTTTCATTTGACTTTTTTTGCGCTAAAATATATATATATACATACATTACTTATAGGTCATTATGTTATTATTTTACTGGTCTGGCCAGCTTAAGATCAAATGTCTGCTGAATGTCACACCTGAACTAAAATGAGTTCGACACCCCTGGAGTAGAAGGTTCTGGGTTTGATTCTTGTTGAACCAGAGCCTTTCTGTGTTGTATTTACTCGTTCTATCTGTGCTTCCGCTGACATTAAAAACGGGTACATACAGGTTAATTCTCCTGGCAGTGTTCCAGGCCAAGGTGCTGATGAAAATCTGGAGTTAGTCCATGAGTGCCTTCAGTGTATGAGCCCACTGCTCTTAATGTGCTACGCTAATGCTAATGCTGCATACCGTGTTTAAAATGTAAAATGATATGACAGCTTTTCTTAAAATTAAACTCAAGACAAAACAAAACAACATTCAAGCTACTGTCAAGACGAAACTAATGCAGTAGCAGAAACAGCAGGTAGACGGGGGGGGGGTTCTGGGTTTTTACAACAGGAGTCAGAGGTGCTTGAACTAAAGACTACTCATCCTTAAAAACAGAAAAAAACAACAAGGGAATGAGCCGGAATAAGACTCATTATTCTGAGCTGTAGATGAGTAGTGAATTTCTTTTTTTTTTCTATCATGATACTGGGATGACTGGGATTTATGGTTCAACTACAGTCCATATGTTCACAACGAAGACAAAACAAAAGCACAGAAACACTAAATGTAGACTTTCCTCTAACTTGTGTGTTTCCTCACTGTCACGTTTAACTGTGCTTTGCTCTACAGAGGAAAACAGCGTATTTTATCCTGACCAGGCAGTAAGTCCCAAAATGCTGATTCAAAGTTAAAAACAACAAGATTGCATCTGAGTTGTGTCTCTTCTCCGTGCTGTAGAGCATTTCACTAAAGCAGTAGTGACAATAAGTAGAACAATACGACCGCTCTCGCAAAATTGGTTTGAAGGCTTCGAATTTCTTCTCTTCTCATTTATCAACACAGGGAAAAGAATTCAGAATAAATGTTTCAGCTTTTAGCCAGAGGCTTCGTGAGTGTTTGCTCAAACTGAAGGACACTGCTGGCTCTGTGTGTCAGTTTGATCTAAAATATTGGCAATACAAACAAACACAAATGAGGGAGATTAACCAACACAGCCGTGGAATAATAGGGTGACTAACAAAATACAACGCGCAGATTAATTAATAGACTGACTTTAATCTGAATTACTTTTCCTTTGGATTCATTCTGGGCCAAAATATAACATCCATACTTTATTTTCTTCTATTATTGAGGGTTTTCCTTATGGCGGTTCCATGTAACCTCCAGTATTCATGGGTTTTCTCTGGCATTATTTAGGCAGCTGTCTCTGTCATTAACGCTCAGACAATGACAGTCATCACAATGCTTTTTGGTACAAGTGCAACTGAGACACTATGTACTGCACACATTGTTAGCCTCATAGCATAATTGCCTGAGTCATACACTGTATAAACAAAAGTTTTGGGACACATTGAATTCACATTGAATACACCCCTACGTAATATAATTTTATACTATGATAAATATCATATTGATTATTAATATTAATGTTTATATGTCAAATCATCATGACCAGGACATCTTACAGCTGTAGCCATCATGCGTTCCAATATTTTTGTCCATATAGTTTAGAAATATCAATATTTTCATTTTATTTTTATTGGGAGATTTTTCTTCTTCAGTGAGATGTGACGAAAGTAGATGAGTAGTTGTGGTAGAAAATAATAATTTACAGTCAGATCATAAAAGATATTTTAGAAATTTAGAGGTAGAATATTTAAAATAAAAACATCAAAATCAATGTTGAGAGACATTAAGTACAAACTATCTCTGAGGCATTTTGGAAGCAAAGATAACAATTTTATCAAAACTAACCAATGCAACGATATTTATCACAATATAAAACTATATTGTGACATTTGTCATTATTGTTTTGTATCCCAGACCCTTGTTAGGAAAGAACCACCTGAATTCAACGTGTCCCGATACTTTTGTCCATATGGTGTATGACTCAGGTTATTATGCTACGAGGCTAACGATATGTTAAGAGGAATACTTTTTGTCTTATGTCTCCAGAAAACTGTGTGTTCATGGTGCGAGAGGATACACTAAACACATAAGTGCACTTTTTACTTTGCTCATCTTCCATATCAGTTATGTGATTCTGAAATCTATAAGTGTTGTCACAACGCTACCGGCATCCAGCCCTGACTCATCTCTGTTTTCTTTTTCTTATTGCCTGTCATTTTCCGTTCACCGTGGTTGTGTCTGAATATTCCTTTTTGCTCAGGAAGGTTCTGAGTGAAGCCTCGTATTTCAGTATCTCAGTGTCAGTAATGATAAGGATTGTGTGCTTCCTATATTGTCTCTATTAGGACAGGATGGTGAAAATGCTGTTCCGCCATTCACTGTGATAGCAACATGCACGAAAAAATTCCCAGCATGGCAGGAGGCACTCATTTCATTTAAAGCCACAGCTGTCGACTATACAAAAATGAAAAATCGGATACGGACACGACTCTAGTCACTGTCAAATGAAGTTAATGTTGCATCAGAACCTGCACTCAGCTTGTATTCATTAGTTTCTCATTTTAAGCCTTAAGACATATTCATGTGTTTTTAGCTCCTTCAGTCATAGATGCATTAATGAAACCAAAGTGTAAATGGTGAACTGAAGTCGATCAACAGTAGGAAGAGAAAACTACTGCGTATTTGAGGGTTAACATTTTTGTTACAAATACAGATTGACTTTGATTGTACACGTAAACAAAACTAAAACAATGATCACACGTAGCCTAGCAGATTTACAGATATATTTTGTAGCTTTATACTTGACTTGCATAGATTTATTTGCATAGTCATGCTCATTTAGTTTCATTTTAATGGACCTGAGTGGACAGGAGGTTGGAATGTGAGTGGACATTACTCCAACAATGGCAATAAATTAACATTTGTAGCCTGCATTGAACAACGTGGTAAGAACACGCAAAGAATACAATGAGCTTTTTGAACTCCTTCATCATCAGAACATTATATTTCCACTGCAGCAGCTCCACGTCTACCTGTTGTGAGTGCAGTAGGATTTTCTTAGCACCGGTGTCTGTATCAATATTCCTTTACATCTTTTTTGTTGACCTCATGACATTTTCCGTCAAGGTCAAGAAAAAGTGCCTCGGAATTTTTGAGACTTTAAATGCAACCCTAGTTTTCAAGCTGATCAAGTCAGTATTTGCGTTTTCATTTTCTGAGCTGCCTATTTGACATTTACACTTCACACAGTCCCACATGTTTCCAAACGGTTTCAACTCAAGGCCGAAAAGACAAGCATGGGGTCATCCTGGGAGCCAGACTTACAAAAATATTATATTTTACTCCGATGAAGACTCCATGACCTCGTAAAGGATTTTATTTATTGCAATCAGACTCGTCCTACAGTCCGTTCCACATTAGTGACTTTTAACGCTGTGTATTTTCACCTTGATTCACACAAATCCATCATGAATCACCAAGACATTTGTATTTTTTCCTCATTCCTCCACTGTGAAAACAATCTAAAAAAAATAAATACACTTTCCTGCCTAATCCACGTTAGTCATCAACTAAAAGACACACAAAAGAAACTGTTCTAATACCGACGCACACTAACACACGACTGATCTGTCAAAACACACTAGGTCTCCTCTGACAACACTTTCAGATTAGAATCCAAACTTTTCTTACTTTTTTCAAATGGGATGACACATGACAGCTGACAGTTTAGCAAATACTGATGATAGGTTTAGAAAATTATGTGACTGACTCGCATGAAAATGTTGAGTGTCAACAGATGATGAAAGAGGGTAATGGTTCGGTAGGAAATGGCTTCAAATGAATGAAATATACAAACATTTAATGAATAACAGCAAACTATAGTGATTGGAAAAACCATGTCACCCATTGGCTTCTAAGGTGTCCTTCTGAAGCCAGTAGTTTGCAATTTAGCTTGTACACGTTTTTGGAGTTGATCATATTTGGACTAAAGGGGTGGTGCTGTGTAAACACATGGGGTCCGTTAATACTAAATGCTAGCTTACTGACTTGGTACGACAGTAAACTTCATCAAGCACATAAAAAGTAATTTTACAATCTTATTTATGTAACTTGTTAACCACAGCTACGGTGGAGTGTCCTGTCAGGAACAAAGGTGTTTTATTAAATAAGAAGAAAATCTGAAAGTTTGATTGGGCAGGTAAGAGACATGGACCTGTCAATCAAAACCCAACACGGTAGATGTCAGAGCATCCTGAGATCTGGGAAAATCTAAAGATAGACCAGATCAGTTATTAGGATTACAAATAAAATGGATGAGAAAGGGATGACTGGGGAAAAATAATAACAATAATTATAAGAACTTGGTATTTTTTTGACAGAGTTCAATGAAAAGTTCAGTGAAAGTCAACGGGAGCCAAGGCTTTTGGAATCAGCATGTAGTGGTCATCAACAGTATTACAACTTTTTCTTTTAAAAAAATATATATTTATTGTTGTTTTACATCGTTATATAAAACAGGTAACAACACTTTTACATTAAAACAATCCCTATAATCCCCCACCAACACAACAGCATCATACTCTCAATGTAACAAAATATATTTGACAATCACAAACAACTTGCCCATACAGACAAGTTCTTTATAAACTGTAAAAAAAAAAAAAAAAGGTGTCTGGATGTTAGAAAAGTCTTCAATGTTTCCTTTAACCAGGAACATCAGTTTTTCCAGTGCAAGGTTATAAGACATTTCTTTAATCCATTGATTTGCTGTGGGTCCTTGAACATCTTTTCATTGTAAAGAAATAACACATTTGTCACGAGTTTTCTTTTTCTTCCGATTACCTGAAACTGCTCAAGGAAAGTGTGCAAAATACACAATTTTGCATCCACAGGGATAACATATTCTATTAATCTAGCACTTTGAGGCTGAATGAAAAGTGCTTTATAAATGTAATTTATTATTATTATTAATTATTATTATTATTATTAAATGAACTTAGTCTTTTTCCACAGGTGCTGAAGTTTCTCGCAGCCCCATATACAATGAAACAAACTGTCTATTTGTTACACTTATTACATGTCAGGAATGTTAGAATTAAAACAGTGTTGTTTTCCAGGGGTGAGGGGATTACACCTTTAATGTCACAGTCTGCCCTGCTGCTGTCCTCTCTTTCACCTCACCTCATTAACCTCATCCCTTTCACCTGTTGCTCCCAGCTGTCCCCAATCAGCTGGCCAAGATATAAGCAGGTCAGATTCATGCACTTGTTGCCAGATTGTCTGTGGCTTCTACCAGGCTCTCCAGCAGTTCACCTGTTTCTGCTCTTGCCTGTTTTGATCACTTCTCTTTGCCTCAGCCCTGGTAACCTGACCTGTTTTTCGGTCAGTGACCATAAGATCTGGGTTTTTAGATTTTTCTGGGTTTTGGCTCTGCCTGTCTTGACCAATTCTCCTCGCCTTCACCCACATAACTCAACCCACCTTTTTGTTTCTGATCACGATTCCTGTTTATTGGCTTCCCTGTGCTGGCTGCCTGTGATAACACTGCAATTGCTGGTCCAGCGTGATCGTTCCAAGCTGCCGTCAAAGGGTGAGCTACAGACCCAGTGTTTCCACCGCTCATTTGGCCAAGCAGCAGTGACCGTGGCTCTCATGTTTGAGCCCTGGGTTCGAGTCCAGGCAGCGTACCCGAGCTCCAGTTGTCTCTGAACTCTACCCGTGTTGAAAGACTGTCTGTATACATCTCTGGTGTTGTGTGCCCACATGTTAAGATGTATTTATTTTTTCAATAAATTCTACCTCTAAACCACAAGGAACTGTGCTGGATTTGGGTCCTCCATTTCTGCCATCCTGCACACTTTAATATATTTCAGCTTTGGTTTTATTTTAGAGCTGAAATCCCTGGTGAATGAACAAATTCACCTGAATCACTTGTAAGAAGTCCGTCAGAGTTCTTATGAGTGAATTTACTACTTGCCACTGTCACCAGTACTTGAGTTATGTTTATAAAAAAGAAATTGAGAGGGATGGTGGATTTTATGGACATGGGGACAGAAAATTTGTGCTGCTGACCGCACAGAGGGTGGGAGACCACCTGTGTAGCCTTTTGATTATTAAAACCACTAATTATAAGGCTATAGTCCTAAAACGACATGCATGTTAGGTGTCAGATACTTCTGTTATTGGTCTTGAACAAGGGACCAAAGGGTTGGAGTCTGTCCCCAGGCTGCCATGGCTACCGCTCCTTTATAGTTAGGGTCAATTACTGAGGACAAATTTCCCACTTTGATCATTACTCGTGGTACTTTCAAATCTATTGGGAATTCATTTGTCACAATTCAAAACAAAACACTGTAAATGACCATCTCAATTCTCAACTCTATTTTGGTTCAAGTGCATATTGTTGAAAACAAATGAAAGTGTTTACAAAATATAAATTGGCACTGAATAAAACACTTGTGGAAGTGTGTGTGTGTGTGTGTGTGTGTGTGTGTGTGTGTGTGTGTGTGTGTGTATATATATATATATATAACAGCTAATGTTAACAAGCAGGAATGACATAACTGCAGTTAAATGCAGCCTTCTATAAATTTTATTTAGTAGCTAAAATGCATAAAATCAAAATACAACAGACTTCTGAACTTAAATGTGCACAAGTGCCGCTTGTTTAATATGTAAGGCTAAGAAAAATGGATAACTGCTGCATGGTGTTATGGCCCAGCTCTTTGGAGACAAACATAGAGGGACAAGCACACAAGGTTCAAATTGAAACAAAGTTTGGTTTCTTGTGATAAATTGAATATTAAATGTCTAGGGGATAAAGCAATAAATGGAAAGAGTGGGTGTGATAGTGAATGGAATGTAGACATCAGTTTGGATGCAAGGTATGTCAGAGAAACAGCAAAGAAGGAAAGAAACCCAAGTGAGTGGGAAGTAGGAGAATCAGAAATCAAAGTGCCTGAACACAAAAGCTGGACGAGTGCCTCAGTACCACCCTCTGTGCCACTGAACCAAGACTGAAGATATCCGCACTGGAAAGGCAACTTACAGGGGCCAAACCCACTTTTAGGGCCCAAACACACAAATAAATGAACCACAGGCCAATAATAGTTCATACAGTTTGAATTTGAACCCTGCAGGTGCTGCAAAGCAATCTTTAGATTCATTTTGGCAAAAAACGAGTGGATTTCTACAACCTGTTTTAATTTGTTACATTTTATAACTGGTTACATCACGACATTTGCACATATAAGGTCAAGACTTCCGGCGAACATTTCTCTGCGTATGACATAATTGTTTGTCAGCAGCAGCGGTTGTAGTAAAAACTGAAATTATGTCCAAACTTGGAGCCGATTTCCTGAAATGTTCAGTCGCTGGCTGAACGGGACAGAGCAGCACAGCCAATAACCTGGAGGGGGCGGGGCATGAAGTGGCTCATTTGCATTTACAGGGCCAGCGCTCAAAACCAACTTTCTCGTGTCATTATATTTTTCTTTTGTTCAGAGACGGTATGGTTTGTAGATGTTACCTGCATGTCATTACTTAGAAACATTGTTGAAGATGGACCTGTGGAGTTGAATGAATGAAGAATTCAGACCCAAACATAGCATTTACAGTTTATGGAGACCACAGGGAAATGTTTGAAAATGCATAATTCCATTTATAAAAGCAAAATATTTCTACTTTAAAGCCCACGCCCTCCAAAAGTGGCTATTCCCTATTAACTCAATTAGAACCTGCTCGCTCTGCCCGTGCACTGGCAGGGGAACAGGGGTGGAGCCACGGAGGGTCGTAACGGGTGTAACATTATTCTTTGACTTTTTTGAAAACCATAAGTCCCTCAGAGCTTTGTCCTCCTGGTCGCTTGGCCATGTTGCTGAAATTGTACCTGCGTGCTGGTATGACGCTTACTGACGCTGATTACATAATAAGAAACCATGTGTGTGTGTGTGCGCGTGTGCCCTCTCGCCCACAGTGTTTTAATCAATATGCACAAAACACCCTAAATGTCAAAATGGCAGTAATACCACATACACTGATAAAATGACATAAAGGATGGTGGCAGTTTTAGAAGGGGGATGATTTTGACTGTTTATACTTCAGGGGAGATTGCCTGCCCCCCCCAACTCAAGCACTGATTGTCACATATTTCCACGAATCGTAACTTAGTGCGCAGTCACTCAGGTTTCGCAGATAGAAAAAGAGCAACACTTTATTCTCCAAACAATGTTATCTTTAGCCTGTTAAACGGTCAAATGCATAAAGCTTCTGCACTCTATCCAGAGAAATACACTAAAATATCTTAATCTAGGCTGGCTACTTTAATTGCTTATAAATTAAATGACTGAATTGTATTAGTATGCAGAACTGCAGGGTTTACAACAAGGATGCAATAATAGAAAAGCAACTTCATTTCATTGTTATAATTAAACTTTTAATCTTTCTTCAGTGTTGTCCTTCGTTTTTAGCCTTTTTTTTTCCCTCTCTCTCTCTTTTGCACTTCATTCACCTTTGAAGCGTATTGTATCCGGCACCAAACCTCAGTTGAAAAATGTACACAAGAAAACTATAACAAACCACTTTTTATTTGGTTTCATTTGAATGTGTCTATGGCAGCTTTTCTCATTCATATTGAACAGTCAGGGGGAAAAAAAGCAAACTGCTGAATTTAGTTGTGGTCAAATTTCTTTGGGAGATGCTTTAGAGCAGCCGTCCAAAATAAGTGAATTTTCAAAGGGTAAGGTTTTTTTTTTGCTCCTTGCTCCCCTTCTGTGGTCTGCTCTTTGTGAGGGAGTGGGGCTGCGAGCCACAGATAACACAATGTGGATATGACACTCCCCGGATATTCCCTGTGCTTTCACTTAGATTTAGATTAGACCGCTGTAGTGGAATCTGACATGAAGGGAGCTACCTATCAAAGCTCCAACTCTCCTTCTCCCCCACAGTTTTGCTTTGTAAAATGTTGGGCAAATTAACCAATACCTTGTGCTTTTCCCCTTCCATCCCCTCCCCCAACAATCATCAGAATTAAAGATGACACTGGAACGATTTTTCACATTAGATTTCATGCATGGCTTTGCTGAGCTTTGATCAGTCAACATGAAACTTTCCATTTGCTATAACTTAATAGAACTGTGGGGGTTTTACTTTAACACGGTGGCACGTTTGTAACCTGCAGAGCATTTGTATTTGGTTAATGGCAGAAAATACAGTCAAAGAGGGCATTATGGGTTATTAGCAGAGGCTATTTGTGGTCATGCAAGAGGAGCTCATTGATCTTTGTCAGACCCAATGCATTCTTGTCCTCCTATCTCTTTTTTTTATCTTCCTCTGCTGCAAAACAATACAACCATGTGCATTTCAGAACAAGACAGTAAATCAAATTGTATTATTTGCTATTAAGTTTTTTTTTGTTGTTTGTGTTTCAGATCTCTCCAGCTTTTGTTCCCATCCAGTCATGTGTTCTTTATTTGTTCAACCTTTGTCAAGGTTAAGCTTAGAAACCTAATGATATTGGTTTGGCTGGATTCTAACTTTGAGTCTCTGCAAGGGCCTACGAGTAAAGCAAATGTATTAAAAGATGTGAACTAAATAAAGATCAACAGGGGTTTACAAACACACATAAGCATCTTATACATCATTTTATCTTTTAGTATTGTCTTCTCCTTGTTGAATAACGCTCAGGTTAAAGTCATTTTCTGAATCCTGAAATCACGTTAGAAAAGACAGTGTGCAAATATATTAATGCATAAACACCTCCAACCAAAACCATCTACTGATCTAAAATGTTCAACTCTTTAAAACCTGTCGTGTCATTGCGGACACACCCTCCTCATATGCATTTTGAATGGCTGTAACTCTTTCACTGTTTGTGCAACTGGAAAAATTCCAACCGTTTCTGAAACCTGAGACGTTGCACTTTACAGGTTTTATTGGTCATTACGGTAATTTCACTCATGCCTGTACTAGAAGCTGGAGGTGAACCTGTTTTAGCAGAATTATAACACGCAATAAATTGTAAATAGTTGCTATATTTTGAAAGATCTGGAAAAATGGCCAAATGGACTCACTCAGCATATTTTCTAACTTTTTATTTAGTCAAAATAACCCTGTAAAACTTGACTGTTTAAAAACTAGCCACAAATTTCAAATTTTGTGGATTTTAAATGTTTATTAGCTCTTTTAACATAATCCAAACAAAAAATTTTGGCATATCATTTTGGTATTGTTTTTGTATCACATTCGATACATTGGGTGTTTTTGGCAACTTTCTGCTCACAACAACGTTAACTTTAGGTACAAAAATAAATTTTACCAGTAACATTTTGAAAATATAGAACATTTAAGGATTTTTTTTTTTCCTTTATGTAAAACTTTTTTTATTTCCCTTGAATGGCACCATAATTTCAATATTTTTCAGCTTTCAACCGAATATGAGTGTTCTTCTTAATGTAACTTTTTGAAAATTCCCAAAGACTTTCCTGCAAAATGTGTGTTGGATGATTTAACGTTAGCGGCCATATTGAATGGGGTGCACAAAAAGCCTGTCCACTGGCTGCAGTGGGATGATAATCCACCAGGGGGCCGAAAACACGTATCGGGTCATATAAAACAAGTTTTTAAGGAAAATATTGATCTTGTTAAGATAAAGATCTCAGAGCCTGGTGTAGCAGATATGATACAAATAGTTTTATACAGATAAGGGGAAAAAAAGTCCAGGCGGACCATTTTCGGCTTAGGGTTTAAACGGTTAAGTAAAAATACATTCAAATAATTGGTGAAAAATGCAGTTTGTCATTTTTCATGGTCATCAGATGTGACCCATTTGGACGTTCAGAGGCTCCGTTGTTACCGTGGAAACACCATCATCTTCTACAACATTGATTCACCAATTATACCCATGTGTACCCATAGATGTTGACATTAATAATAAATGTTAAAGTCATTTAATGTACAAACACATGAGTAACAACTACCTGAGCTGACTGCAGGGGGGCTGACGGATCATATAATTTACTACATCTTAATGTTAACATCAGCTAATGCTATTAAGCTGTCGGTTATTGTAAGCATCCATAAACCTCATAACAGAATCCTCTGGTCTGGTTAGCCTAACTACTTAAACACAACTTAAGCAGAGCAGCCTGTCAGGGACAAAAACACGTTTAATTCTATGGAAAAGTGCTCCAAAAGTCTAAGTCAGCAGCTGCACTAACACGAGGAAATAATAAGCAAGCACAAACTGAAACACCTGTCAATCACAGTGGAAAACTTCTTTCATAATGCAGCACTTTTTTTAGTATAATACCATAATATGAACAGGTGAGCTGTATAAAAGGAAATTCAACCCAATCCAGTTGTTATGGAGGGGAAATAAAGTACAAACAGCAAACAACTACCAGTCAGCCTGTAAACGTGTTTATTCCTGCTGTTTCTCGTTTTAACATGGAGGTCTGTGGGGACTGACTCATCTCTTCTGTTGGGCCAGTTTTAGCTTTGACACTAACATCACCGTGTCTCTGCATCATCACCCAAAAAATACTAAAAAAAATACTAAAATGTGATCTTCACGATATTGGCCTCAGCAGTAAACATTGCCATTTGCTTTTTACTGATACAAAACTAGGTGGATTTCACCCTGTGATGCTGTCACCATCAGGATGTTGTAGGATACTTGAATTTGTCATACCCTGAATAATGACAAATGGTTTTTCGACAAATCAAACCAGTTTCAGATCCTATGCCAGACCGAACAGACATAGATTCAGCTGTATTATCTACCCATTACCTCACCTTTTATAGCATTTTAACCCATAAAGACTAAAGAACTATTTTTTTTTGTGGTGACTTCCAAATTAATTTCTCTCTACATTTTAACTGTCCACTGATTTCACCATTTATTATAATATTAACCATTTGCATTTGATCTGAAAATCAGCCTTTTTTTCTATATTTAACATACTGACCATGTAGGTGGTAATAAAAGCTCAGTAAATTCAGAGATTATTATGTCAAAACAAAGATGAGAAAACCAAAGAAAACATGACTTTTTTTTTTTTTTTAGCAAAATATATCATTAATTCTACATAAAAACAAGTATCTCCATCCACTTTCAGTTGTCAAACTCTGAGTTTTACTGGCGAATTAATGTTGTAGATGACTGTTTCCACTCTGTACGTTCAAATGGGTCATATCTGATGACTATGAAAAGATGACAAACTACATTTTACACCAGTTATTTACATGTATTGATAGGATTAGTGGATCAACAGGTTTTAAACATTTTAGATCAGTTGATGGTTTTGGTCGGTGGTGGATGTTTGGGTCTTTATGAGTTAAAACGGCACCAACAAACAGTGCAAAAACAATTTATAAATGACCTCGATTTTGAAATAACTGCAATGGTGATTTTGTACTAATGTGTGTGTATTGAAAACAGTGGTGTTTCCAGGTTTACTACAGAGACTATGGATGCATCCTACAAAAAAAAAAATCTGTTATTGAAAAAATATACTATATACTAAAAACAAACTATTCAAATAATGTATAAAGCAAAGAATAACTTACTGCTGGGCAATATTCAGGAAATGTTTTGTGAAAGAGAGGGAGGTTATGATTTAAGGGGAAGTTAAATTTAAAGATTCATAAAGTACACACTACATTAAAAAGTTTCTTCATGACCATCTGTGGAGTAAAACAGAGGAACAAATTGTGTGTGGAGATGAAGCACATATCAAACATAATTCAGTTTCTAAAAAGATATGAAGAATTGATTCTTGCGAGGTACAGTATTTTATAATGACTATGGGGGCGGTTTGTTTATAGATAATGTTGTATTGATAAATATTGAAGAAAAGTGTTGAACTGTTGATGTCTGTATGACTGTTACTGCCATGATCATATTGTTGTGCATACTGTATTTTTCGGACTATAAGGCGCACTTAAAATCCTTTAATTTTCTCAAAAATCGACAGTGCGCCTTATAATCC
>JAPQRP010000005.1:51198300-51219484 GCA_037367295.1 Apogon hyalosoma
CATAAGTAGCTGGGATAGGCTCCAGCGACCCCTGTGACCCTAGTGAGGATAAAGCAGGTTCAGAAAATGAATGAATAATGATATCTTTGCTTCAAAACTCACTTTTTCTTCAGGTTTTTTTCTGTTCTGAAAAAAATCTGAGTTTTCATGAGCATCTAAATCAAATATAGGAAAATAAATGATTCACAGGGAAAAATGCTAAATATAGAGGATAATATTATAATAAATGGTGATAAGTCACATAAGAAAGGTTAAACAGAGAGAAAAAAAATCATTTGGGAACTATCACAAAAGTAGCACTGGGTCTGTATGAGTTAAGACATAACAAAACCAAAACTAATATTTATGTGATCGTGCAGGAGCTGCACCTCCAGCGCCGTCAGATCAGTACTGTACTGAACTGGACAGAAGCAGCAGTTTTCCTCGTATTGCACATCTTTGCCCAGAGAACTGATAAAAACCTGGATCATTTTTGAAATGGATTGCAGAGCATTTTCTTTTCTTTTTTTTTCCTTCCACTTTTCTCCAACATGCTGAAAAACTAGGACCTGATGAAATCTTTCCATGTTGACCTCAAGGTCAGTTTTCAATTGGAAGTGGTCAATCAAGAATGAGTTTCCATTTGGTCCAGCATGACCATAAATCTCCCATTTTCCTCCACTCAGCTGCCATTCCGGCCTGGGTGATGCTTTTCCACTCAGCCACTTTCTTTTTTCTCTCTCTGACAGACATGTTGCATCGACTGATTGTAGGTTTCTCTTCTTGATTTTTTTTTTTTTTTTTTTCAAATAAAATGTCAATGTACAGTAATGGAACCCATTTTTACAATGACATTTTGCAGCACATTAGTTAAATTGTTGGTCACATAAAGTCAAAGTTTGTGTATCTAACCGTAACAACTGCATCAATGCTGTGGCACTACTATTGTGTCCTAATGGTTTAGTTCAATTTAAAGGGCATCAAATCTGAACATAAAAACAACCCAAAAATCTATAAATTACTGTGATACATTATTTTTTCAAGACTTCATCTAAAATTACAGTTTTTAATGAATTCAGAAAGAATATGTGTAGAATGACAGCAAATGTGTGAACAGTGCAGCCATTTTTAACCAGAATAATTAAATTCTGACAGTTCTAATTAATTTGTGGAATCAGATCTGAAAACTACAAGAGTCAAGCTGGTGTAATATTTCACTTTCTATTGTGGTTTCACCATTTGACATTTTCAGATGCAGACGGTACAGTTTTAGTTGTAAACAGTTACAAGAGCCTTAACTTTAATCAGATGTCTAAACTTAAACCGCCAGAACGCAACTGAATAATGATACTAACGTCAAACAAAAATATAATTGCTCAACCGGCCAATTTTCGTCACCGACTATACATATTGTAATTCTATTTCTTATGTAAATATGTCTCTAGCCTATAGTTTCAGTGCTTACTACAAGTATAATTTTTTGTATTGTTTGTCTTTATGCTACACATTTTTTTTGCACTTTTTCCTGTTGCTGCCTTGACCAGTGAATTTCCCTGTTGTGGGATCAGTAAAGTTTAATCTGATCTAATAAATCATAAAATATAATATAGCCCAAGATGTTGCAACCTTTTTTGAACCACGCCCCACTAACTGCATGATCCGCCTACTGGCGCCCCCCCATGCCCGAAAAAATGTGTGAGACGGGGGGGTGAGTGGTGGTACGTAATTCTGCAAGTAACGCGACAGATCAAGATGAGGACGGGCTCCCCTCAGAGTGCAATCAGACAAATAACCAACACAGATTATCTTCCCAATCAAGACGTCATAGCAACTGCAAAAAAGTTTTCTAATACCAGTATCAAATGCGAGCAACCAAACCACTAAAGCCAACTGTAAACCAATGCACTTTGACACACAAACACACACACACACCTGATTAATGGCCACCACACTTAAGTCAATCACACACAGCGCACATAGAACAATAAACCTCTGCGCAGTATATGATTTGTCTTCTCTTGAACTTTGAAGTTGAATGTTGAACATGAATAATCATCTACAGTCAGTGAAGCCAGGTAAGCAGGAGAAAGCCCCCCCCGCCCCTGGAGAGTGTCCGCGCCTCCCTTGGGGGGCCCCCGGTTGAGAACCACTGATATAGCCTAATATAATATAATATAATATAATCACCTTTTTAATGTTGAGAGCAAAATAATTAAATTTATTAACTAATTAATTTACGGTGAAACTTACAAATTTTATTGAAAGAATGGTTTGTTCATTGTGCCAAACGGATGTATTAAAGTATCACATTATTTCATCTTGTTTACGGGTACATCTACACTCAAAGGTTTTAGACTTGCACCAGACTTCTGCTGTTTCCTTCTAGGATCCAGCATTTTAACCCCGCAACAGAGACACCTTTTAAAAAAGACATTTTAAGATGAAAATGCATTAGTGTGGATGTTACCTCAGACCATACATATGATATAAAACCACACACAGAACTGAAAATCTAAAAGAAAATGCTTTCAAATTCACATTACAAATTGTTAGCCTCGTAGCATAATTGCCCAACTCATAAACAAGTGGACAAAACTATTGGGACACATTGAATTCAGGCGTTTGTTTTCTAACAGGGGTCTGGGATAAAAACAGTGATAACAAATGTCATAATATAGTTTTCATAGCAATTATTTTATGAGGCTACTGACGTATTTGTTTATGAATTCAGATAATATTTACATGTGTACTGCATGTGGTTCCTAGTGCAAATAGGCCCATTATATGTGTATTTGAGGAATATTTGATGCAATTTCTGTGCTAAATCTGTGCTTCTGATCTGAGATGTGCGTACAGTTGCTCTTGACACTTTGAGGGCAGTTGTATCTCTTAAAGCTGAAATGGAAATGTCAGAGCTTGTCATACGTCTCTCCTCCCCCTCTCCGGGGTTCTTGTAAAACATGTGATTTCTGCAAGAGTCTGCAAAGGAGTGTGTGCATGTCTTCATGTGCACACGTGTTTATGTCCAAGCATGTGCACGTCTGTGTGCGCGTGCACGTGAGTGTGTGACACTAGTACAATATCCCACCAGCTGAGGCCCTACTGCCACTGCTGTGCAGGGACACATGGCAGCACATGACAGAACAGCTTGAACAGTGCAGCTGAAGTCCTCGATTCACCAGCAGCATCCACAGTTCTAATTACACGCTGAAGTAGGATTTTACGACTTAGCATGTATGAAGTGGTTTGTTAATATATAGCATATTTACAAAATGAACCCATGTTGGATGAATATTTTCAGGCCCTTAGGCCACAAAAACGCTAGTCTTGTAAAACCTGACCCCTTACAAACTAGCCAAAAAATGCTTTTTTTTTATTATTGAAATGTTTATTAGCCCTTTTAACGTAATCCAAACAAAAGATTTTGTCATATCATTTTATTTATGGCATATGGGTGTTTTTGGCAACTTTTTGCACACAACAACGTTGAATTTAGATACAAAAATAAAATTCACCAATAACATTTTGAAAATATAGAACATTTCAGGTAGCTGTTTTTACATAAAACTTTTTACAGGCTGTTTATTTCCCTTTAAAGTCAGCCCTATTTCAATATTTTTCAAAATGTTTAAGTTTTCAACCAAATAACAATATAAATGTTCTTCTTGACATAACTTTTTGAAAATTACAAAAGACTTTCCTGCAAAATCTGTGTTGGATGATTTAAAAATAGCGGCCATAAAAAAGTCCTTCTACTGGCAGTAGTGGGATGATAATCCACCAGGGGGTAGAAAACACATATCGGGTCATATACAACAGATTTTTAAGGAAAATATTGATCTTAGTGATAAGATAGAGGCCTGAAGTAGAAGGAACCTGAAGTGGTGAATATGATACACATGCGTTTTATAGGGTTAACTTTCATCCATCCCACTGGTGTCTTGTGCAGGGGAAAACAGAAAAGTAATCACCAACTTACTTTTACCCTGACTCAACTTGTGTGTCTATGTCGTACGTGCAGAACAACTGGCAATAACTCAGCAGCATCTACCTCCACCTCTCCAAACTGCCTGCCCCGCCTCAATCCAACAATTGCTTCAACATGCAATTTCAGCGTTTTCCTTTTTCAGGAGGCAGGAACACAAGCCCTGAATGCCAGGTCCATTTTTATAGTATGTAATTTATGCTTTTACCGAGAAAACAGCACCTGCATCCATCCTTGCTTTTTCAGTATACAATATGATTAAGTGTGTTCCTTCAAAGCAAACACTATATGAAGATGTTGTAAGAAGCACGAGTTCTGTACAGTTATACAGTGTGTGTGTGTGTGTGTTGGGGTGTGCTATTAATAATATATAAGTGTCTAAAGTTGTATTTAATTAGTTGTATTCTAAAAAAAAAAAAAAAGTCCTATTGTGGTGATTTCCCTTCCATATCAATTATAATGACATATTATATTGAGGGTTTTTTTTCTATTTTGTTTTCATTCTCAAGGACAATTATAAATATTTATGTTTTACTGTTAATGACTCTTTCTAGTTTAAATATTTCATATTTTAAAAGTTCTGTAAGTTCCACCTCCAGATTTAAATCATAAATTATCTGCTTTTTTGGTAAATGTTTGTCATATTCTGACCATAAAACCACACCAATAACTATTTAATGATTCATTATTATTATTATTGTGAGCTGCCTATTTATTCATTAGTTTTAATTAATATTATGCTCTTATACTTTGCCTCTTAAATATCAGTTTTCTTTTCACTTTGTACAAGTTTTCAATAGGTTTTGTTAAATTAAACAGGAAATAATAATGGTTTCACATTCATTGCTATAATTATCTGTATCAACTATTACTTTCATCCATATCTCTCCACCGTACATCTGCCTGTACTGCATATATTTCTAAAATCAAAAGAAACTCAGTGGAATGACATTTAATAACATTTTGGTTAAACTACCCTAAATGATTATTGTAATATGCAAATACTTAAATAGGATTGTATTACAAAAAATTGGTGCAATAGTCGTGTCTGACAACACAAGCCACTCAGTTCTAGTGTTGAGAATATATATGGTAATGTACAATAATCTACTCAGCACAAACAGAAGAACACATTATCCATTTGAAGGCTAAGTACCTTTCATTCACAACTGTAAAAAATGCAAACACATTCCAAGAGCTGAGAATAGCTCCCGTGGTACATGTTATCCTCCGTCAGACCCAACACACACTCACACTCTGTCAGACACCTAAAGAGCTTTATGCAAAGAAATGAAAAGTGGATAAATAGCTACTTTAGCTGCACCTTTGCTTCACAGTCACAGAGAAAGAGCCCTTGTGTGAAATGGGCCAACACTGCAAATCCTAAAACCATGTGCCCCCTCAGTATTACGTATCCGGCGATAGGACTGGGCAGGCTTGGACTGAGGGGAAATGGGCAATCTTCCAGTTCAGAGGTCTTTGGTTTTGTATCATGGCTGCAACGATAACCTCCAATGGTAATTTAATGCCCCCATTGAAGTAATGCACTTTATTGCACCAGTGGATTAAGTAATGATTATTTTGCGAAATTGCGGCCACACAATGGTCAATTAATCTTTAATGAAACTGTAACTTATGAGGCGGAGCGTGGCATTGCAATAAGCAGGCAACTGCTTGCCAAGGCAGTTACAAGCCTCAGTTGCGGTCTGCACTCCCCATCTATCACCATGTAAAAATAGCGCACGTTAGATAGAGACACAATTAAAAAAAAAAGCAAAGTAACAGTTGCAGAGTCTTCATTTTTTAGCATTCACGGAATGGTTTAAGTCCCAAATCTTCAGTCTTCCACATACAGGGAAAAAATACATTAGGCTGTGATGTATGCAATGAGATTAAGTGGCATTTTGAGGTGCTATTTATTTAGAGTAAGCCGGGCGTAGGGGTTGCAGGGAATTATGTGCACTGACAGAGCATGAAGTTGGAGGTTATCAAAGAGCTGCAACAGAATTCCAATATGCACCTTTCATTTCATCTGCACCTCTAATGATTGGAAGTTTAACTACGCACTCCATGATCTAGTGTCGAGCGGCAACAATTATTTTAGTAATGGATTCATTTATTGATTATTTTCTTTGATTTCATTCAAATAAACTGTTATTTTGAACAGGTAGAAAAATGGTAAAAATGTGAAAAAGATGTCTGAGTCTAAAAATAACAATTTACAAAAATAACAACAAGAACAATATACAACTCAAGTACAAGTCCAAAGACATCTACAAACAACATGTGCACTGCAGTCTTCAACACATTTGGATCCAACTTACCAATAACTGAAGATGGAACTAACATACAACTGAAAAAAAAAAATAAAGGCATATTTGTGAGTAAGTGATGGTTCCAGTGTAGAAAAGTGAACATATAGACATTTTTTGCCTTTTCATACTCTTCTCTTCTGTTTCGTCCCATGTTGTTTGTGTTGATCCTAGCGTCATGTGTGTCACAATAAGTGTCCGTGTGAAACACAACAATGGAACCAATGTTTAACAGCAGAGAAATTAAGGAAATGAAATCAAATTATTTTTTACACTCAAGTCAATTATCGATTGTTTCAGCTCTAATTAATATCTTCAGGGTAATTTTTGCTATTTTCAAATTCATCCCACAGGCTGGATTGGAGCCTTTGGTGGGCTGTACAGTGATGGAAAAATTTCTTAGACCATCAAAAGTCATCAGAAACAATGGTTATGCAGTCAAGTTCTAACTCCTGTGTGGATCATGTGACTAAAACAGACCGAAAAGAAAACATGGAATGAATCAAATCGCTGTTTTTGTCAGTACAATGACATAGATATTGATGGAAGAACAGAAGTGATTTGGGTTATTATCAAGAAAACATGGAAAATGGATAGATATCAGCTCTGAAATTCAACTACTATGAGCTATTTTTGTTATTATCATTATATTTGCCCAAACAATTGCACCTTTAGTTGGACCAGGCATTAAAATGAACAAGAAATTGTAGAAAACAAGGGTGGTCTAATCATTTTTTTTCCACGACTGTATGTTTGACACGATTGATATAGACAAAAGATACAGAGTGAGAAAGAAAAAATGTAGCAGTGGCTGAAATTGCTAAAATACAACAGTGGAACCAATGTTTTAGCAGCAGCGAAATTAAGGAAACAAAGCTTCAATTCAGGAAAATTGTAATGGAATAATTGTTTTAATTGATTTGAGTGAATTAATTGATAAATCCAGTGTGTTTCTCTGTGTCTGAGCCTCATAAACGGTAGCTTTATTGTCCACTCACCCTCAGTGTTTTTAGCAAAGCTAGAAAAGACATGAAGATAAATGTTTTGATTCTGATTAGTTTCTCAATTCACTTCTGGCCTGAGGGCTTCAATTCTCTCACTCATTCCACACTGTGCTAACACATGTTGATGGATTTATTTTTATTGCATGACATCATTTCTACACCAACGTGGGAGGACGAGACATCATATTTCCAATAGTTGAGTACGTGCTCAATGGGAAAACGCAGAGCAGAGCAAAAGAGGTGAAGAAACAGGAATGAGGAGAATGATTGATGGAGTGAACGGGAGTGAAAGGATGATTGGGGACGAGTCAAGGGGCATGTGCATGAGCGTGGCAGGAGTAGGAGTGAGTGTAATGAAGGAAGACAGAGGAGATGTATACAGAGGACAGAGAGAAAGAAAGAGAGGTGAAAAAGAAAGTGGAAAACAAGAGATCCCAAGGCTGATAGTGCTGAGCTGACTGTCATGTCCTGAACTGTTTCTTCTGCAATCTCTTGGCAACAGCACATTGATAACAAAGAATATCTGTGTGTATGTGTGCTGATGGTGGGGTTGGGGATATGAGCTATGGTGAGACAGAAGAGGGAAAAACACAGTTGGGTGGGGGGGTGGGGGGTGGGGGGCTGAGGCACTCTGTGTTATTGTGCACCGGCCGCTGGCACCAGCTCTGTCAGCGAGCAGCGTTGATCCGTGAACTTGCCATCTGGATTCTCCCACAAATCACATTAAAGTTTCAAGCCCAGGAATACATCAAGCTAAATGAATATTGGATCCAGGGGCCGCAGACAGGCCTGATGGAGAAAAAGCCCCGTGCAACCCAACTCTTTGTGGTCAGATATGATCCATCCATCCCTTTAACCCACCCCACCCTCTGTCTGGTCCCTTCAGCGCTGATGAGGTGTGGAGGTAGAGAGCTACACAATCAAATGGGTTATTTTATAGTAGAAGGAGCTGGAGAATCTGCATAGTTCAAGTGCTGGTGAATGACTGACTGAGTCTGTTTGCATTTTAACCCTCTCTAACTATATGTTATAGTCACTTTTTTACCTCAGTAAAATGACATTTTGGCCCGTTCCAAAGTGCTGGGAGGTGGAGGTTTCAGACGTCCAACCAGGTAAAATGCGCTGGAACGCCCGTCAAAGCCAGAGGTCCTAGCTGCAAAGTGGGACCAGATCAAACTACCCCAGCCTCACCGCAAATCAACAACATCACGTTAACAAAACAATGTCGCCGCACAGAGTGTAAGTTCACAATGAAAAAAAACTTCACAATCTATAATTACGCCATCCATCGTTTTGCCCCTTCTGTTTTGTTTGTGTATGTGAGAACACTGGACTGTTGACAGTCAAAATGCCTCTTCAATAAGAAAGCAAATAGGAGCTTAGACCTACGCTCCTCCATATTTGTTATTTATGTTCAACACGGATCGTCTGGAATGCTTTGAGGTGGGATGTAGTAAACTCCAGGTGGGATATATCCTACCCCCCAGCACTTTGGAACAGGCCAACATTAACACTGGTGCATTAATTGACCAATTCAGCAACATTATACTGACTAATACTGTAGCCCAAACAAACAAAAAAAAAAAAAACATATGATAAAACATGTAATAAATGGAAATATCTGGCCAAATCTCCAAAGAATGGTTTGCACTCTCTAATAGTGCTGTGAATTGTACCACATTTGCACTCACAATCTCTCCATTTTAGTCACTGTGATTTTCACAAAAACATGTTATTTGCTTTTTATTATGTGTTATTTAACTCACAGCTGGCAACATCATACAGCATTTAAACCCATAAGTGCATCTTCAAGGTAGCAAAGAGGTTGTTCACATTTATGCTAACTTCCTTAGAGCAGTGTATAATTTTCCTCACAAAATTTTTTCAGATTTGTAAAACCCGAGTGCTAGCCTAATTATCATTAATCCGTTAGTCTTTCTGTGCTTACGCACCTGAATCACTTCCCTCACGGTGAACAACTTCAAAGATGACTCCATCATAAACACAGTCCGCTTGTTTACATAACAAACTGAAATGTAACTCTGCCTTTTCAGAAATTTTGTCATGAAGTGCATTGTGGGAATGGGAATTCCACAGCAGCAATTCCGCTGTCTTTTCGTGAGTGCCGAACCCACATGTCTCTGTTCTTTAAAGTAACCCTGGTGGACTGTTTAAATTTACATTGTAGCGATCTGGCTCATTTTCTTGCTAAATCTATGGAAACCCGCTTTCGCTTGATGCTGTTTGTTGCAGCTGTGTGGGATTCCCATTCCCACAATCCACTTCGCGACAAAATTTCCGAAAAGGCCCGAGTGATGTTTTGGTTTATGTAAACAAGCAGACTGTGTTTATGATGGAGTGATCTTCAAACTTGTTTACCGTGAGGGAAGTGAAGAACAGAAAGACTAATGGATTAATGATAATTAGGATATCACTCGGGTTTTACAAGTTTGAAAACAATTTGTGATGAAAGTCATACGCTGCTTTAACTGACTGTGACTGATGTTTTATTTCACTGAGATTTCATGTGTATAAAGTGACGTGTTTGTAATAAAGCAGCCTGATCTCCAACCAGGCCGTCAGGACATCCTATCCTTAATGTCATTTAATAGTTAACAAAGATTTGAAGTCTGACCTTCTGCACAGCTAACGGCAGCATTTTGCAGCCTTTACCTGCACCCACTGACCTGCATGTAGTAATTTAGTTATTTTGACCATTTTTACAACAAGGTTTTAAATAAACCATGACAATATTTGTAGAGCAGCGCAGTTTCCAGTGAAATCCAGCCTTTGCGGGTGTTTTGTGGATTACAGGCTGTGCACTGGCACTGGTTCAACAGCCACAAATGCCATACAATCCTTTTGTAAATGTGGTCTTTAGTGTTTATCATCTGTAAGCTGAAATATTTGCAGGTTCTGTACAACTGTAGCATTAGTTCCACATGGAGGGTATTTTCATGTGCACTTTGTTGGGTTTCATTTCATTTATGAAAAATACCTCATTCACCTTATTTTCACTCCCGAAACGCCTGTAAATGTCAATATTCAAAATGACTTAATGTTAATCAGATTTACTGGGGATCCTCACTACCTTCTACAAACTCTTACCATTAGTTGCATTTCCCATCATGCAACAGCTGATCAAATACACCCAAGGTTTCATTACACCAGGGTCAACAAAGTTGTTAGCAAATGTTATCTACCTCTGTAGCTGCAATTTTAACTTTTTTTTTTCAGTTACTGTAGTTCAGTCACCAGCTGACAATCGAAACCAAACATATGTATTTACATTAATTATTGTGTTGTTTGTTACCATGGTGATAGCTGTTGAATATTTTGCAAACATGAAGACATACATTGTTTATGGTGTATCCAGGGTTTGTAGCATTGCACATGTTTAGGAGATAATAAGGAATCATAATTGTGGAATGTACAAATATATAATTAGACTCTATATGACAAGGCCTTGAACATGATTCATGTGTACAGTGTGAAATTAATGCTTACTTCGCCTTTCAGTCTTGCTGCATTATGTTGATTTTGCATAAACGGATTTCTGTTTTCACCTTTAGGTGAAAATAATACTTGAGTGTAAAAAAATAATGCAATCATTCATCATTCAATAACATGTTATGTTCTGGTTTCTGGCCACATATTTTCTGCTGAAGTACTGTTTGTGCTCCAGTAAAACCTATTAAGAAAATATTGCCTCACCAAGATGCTGTTTCATACAAGAAGGAAAAAATCTATTTAGTTCTTTTCCAATCCAGTGGCTTGTAGAGCTAGGATTTATTTTCCAGGCCTGAACTGAAGAGAAAGGCTCTGATGTTAGCTGTCCAAGCTTCAATTCAATGAGATCTCCTGGGTGAGATATGGATTGGCCTGCAGTCCAAATATTATAAATACCTTGCCAGTGGTGAAAGTGAAGAGCCACTTTCAGCTACAGCCCTAAATTGGCCTCTCCATTAACTGCGGCTGTTGTCATTTGCGTGCAATTAGTGATACGCTGTGAAGTTAGGTTAACTACAAAAGACAACAAATGAAAACCCACAGCAACAGAGGAAATATGTAAAACACATAAGAAAAGCACCTACAGGTAAATAGATATGGCGCTAAATAAACCAACACAGCAGAAAAGGGCAGGCATCAATCACTGTTCCACACTGTCAGATCAGGAGTGACCAACCACAGCTGAGCGCCGAGCTCGGAAGTTTTATGAAAATAAATGACTGGAAAAGTAAAAGCCTGTTATAACACACAGTAATCCTAAAAAGGGCAGCCAACCATTTTATTCATTTCTACAGTGTGACGCTAACAGTACTGCCTCCTATTGTCTATTTAAATTCTTCAGTAAGGTATCTGTATATAACAGGGGGTTTTCTCCTACATTTTCAGAGGCTTTCGGGCAGGGGGTCATCATTTAAATTTTTCCAAAAGCCAGAATGTTTCTAAGGAGACGCAGTGAGGACTGAAAAAATAAGTCTAATTAGGCTATTATCAGTGTCTGAAATTAATATCCAGCCAAGCACCTTTTTTTACTGCCCAGAATGCGTGGGTATGATTTTGACATTAATTATTAAAATACTGCAGTAAACCTACTTGAAAATGGTCACAGAGGTGCTTGGTTGAACAAGAACATTGCAAAGGAGCCGTGTACAATGGGATAAGGTTTTTCCTGTGCCTACGTTGAAATAAATTGTATGGTGCTATGATTTTCCCATTTAATTATTAAAAATCTTGTAGTAAAAATAAACAAATACAAACTTCCTAGTGTAAACCTTCATGCCCATTTTAGTATAATGTATGAATTTACGAGGTGCAATTAAATGCATTGTGTTTCTGTGCAGGAGAGGGTGAACAGCAGAGTTTAGGAACTGCAAATGAATGAATGTTCTGCACAAGCAAAAGTCTAAGAACATGGACAGAGAGAAACCATAGATAGAAACAATACTATATATATATATATATATCTTCATGAACTCTGGGAGTCCTGCGAGGCTGCTTTCTTTGCCATTCCAGGTAACTTCACCAAAAAGTTATGAGTCGTTGCTGAGACGTATGGATTCAGTCTCCTAAGCTCATGGGACTCATATACCATAATAATTATTTTTTCCACAGCACCATGACTTCATGTTCTGATGTTATTGTAGCGTGTGTGTATTCAAAATAAAGCATATGTATAATTTCTACATTTTATATGCGACAAGACTTTTATCTAAGCAAAATCTGACCTTTCTGTTTTAATTAAATGACAAAACTCAATGAATGATACAAAACATTATTGTGGTATAATAAGCATACTCTAGAGGGGTTTGACTTTCACATAAGTCATTTCTGATTCCAACTGATCAACTACAAGTAAAGTTATCATTTGTTGTTCCTATAACTTGGATAAGCGACAGAACTTTTGTCAGGTTGTGTATATGCACACTATTTTGGGCTCTGGTATTATAGTTTAATGTGCGGTGTTCATTCATGGTGATAAGTGTGAACGCTGTGCATGTCAGATTACTGTTGTATCCAACTGCTTCATTGATTTCAAACATGAAGTGAAAATAAGCAGAATCCAATGTGTGCTTCTCACATTTTTCTTTAAATCCCATTTGATGGAGACATTTTTTAAGCATGTTACGTCTGAGTAAAAACCTCCCATTTATCTCTGTTTCAGGTCTTCAGGTGATTTTCCCCGAATACCTGCAGGAGAAATTTGTCCAGTCAGCTCTCAGCTACATTATGTGTAATGGAGAGGGGGAATACTTGTGCCGTAACAACCAATGCATTTGTCAATGTGCTGACGAGTATCCCCAGTGCAACTGTCCCATCACCGACATCCAGATTATGGAGAACACCCTGTTGGGAATGTCTGAATCCTGGGCTGCTTCTTACAAAGACTTTGAAAACTCTGGTGAGCTGAAAACATTTCAACATCTCGTCACTTTTTTCACTAGTATGCTACCTGCATTCTTTATTAATCCTGCAATAGTGTTTCTTCATTTGCCCGAACACTCTTTATGATTCGACGGCTCAGTCTCAGAGAGAGCGGGCAGGTTGGGAAATATGTTAAGTTGAAATAGTGGCGGTTGCATGTCTGCAGTCTAGCAAATAGAGATGTAATGGCACAAGGCTCAGGGGGAAAAGCAGGGTTACATAGAGACGGCTGTAATCTCTAGATAAGGTGTACTGGGTGACATGAGATAAGGACTATTTGAGGGACTAGGTGGACTCTTTAGAAGCTGTATCATGAAGAGGACCTTCAATAGGATAGTGAAGCTTCTCTGAAAAGGCTCCGCAATCAATTGATCCAACAGCATGGTTTCGATTATGGGAATTTGTAGGACACACTGTGAACATCCAGTGAGAACGCTGAAGGAGGTACCTGACGTGGAATTGGGGTGGGGAAATATCAGATATGCAAAACGTAGAAAGAGAATGTAGCGTCGAGATGACAAAGGGGGGGATGCGGGCTCTGACGTGCAGAGGAAAATCTGACATTTCTTTGCTACGACGGGAAAAGAGCTCACAGCTGTGTGGTTCATACTGTCATGCTGTGTTAGAGAAGTTAGAGCATGTGTGCAGGCGTTAAGTCATACAGTCTCTCTCTTGAAGATGAGAATAACTCCCATTAGGTGTACTGATACCTGATAAAGGCACAGTACTGAGCACTGAGACGATCACAGCTCTATGGGCTGATCTAGTCTGTTCAGTGTTTTCATCTGTGGTTGTGCAATATGACACGCATCAGGAGTGTGTTGTAGACTTCAGCTCCTCTTAAATGACTGTTTGAATGTGGACAAGAACCAATCTAAATAATAAAGACCCTTCGCAGAACACTTATAAAATCTAAAATTCACTAATAATATGGAACTAAATGAAATCCTCAGTCCCTCAGTTGTGGGAAATCTACCCAGTACAAGTGTCTTCTGTTACATGTTATTGTTGGTAAGTTACCACTGACATCCTGCAAAAATAGAGAATCAATGTAGGAAAACCAATATAATCCAAGTTCACTGTAACTGTATAAGTAAAGGAATATTTAACGAGGTTTACGCTGTCGGGGGCTGACGGCAAGAGTATATCTCCAAAACCCCCCCAATCCTCTGCTATGTATAAATCTATCCGCAATAACTGTTAGACAATTAATATGAACTCAGTTTGAGCTACATTGACGTGACAGTGGCAGAATAATGGTCAGAGAACCAATTTTTCCCCTCAAAACTCCACCTGGTGAATGAAAATGACCCCATATGAACTCTGGATCGCAGACAGAAAACGGACATTTGTAAGACGATCAATATGAACCAAATTTTTTTTCTCAATTGGCCTATTATTGCTTGATTTATGTCCAAAAAAATGATTTTCAACTAAAGCGCCCCCATTTGGATGACTTATAATACTCACAGAGAAGCTGAAACGATAGGGTTCTTCCACTGGGCAGCCCCTGTGTTGGTTATCAAGGTTAAGTAGTCCTACCAAATCTGTCCTAGATATCACGTTCACATGAAGGATATACAGCGGCCGAACCAGTGGTGGTAGAGGTAAAAACATTATATCCCTGAAACTCGATTTTGGGGATATAATTACAAATCATATGCCAAGAGCCTGTACCAATACCATGGCGTTGGACAAGCCTTTTTGCAGTACAGTTTCAGTAGAAAAAACTAAATGTACATCTGCATCATCGTACAAGTATTTAAGAAGATGTTTTCAACCTAAAGGTAAATGTAACTTCAGTTGATTGGCAGTAATGGAAGTGTTTCTAGAAATTAATTGACTTCATTTTTAGGTTTTATATAATCACTAGCGCATATTAATATAAATATCTATGGACTAAAGTTAGTAAATGCGTCATTCCTGTTTTTAACTTTATTTCCTGTCATGCACCGTGGTCCTGTCCTTTCAGTCAACTGAGTAAATGTGATTGTAAGGCTATTGGATTCCAAAATGACTAATATTTCCCAAAATATTGGTCCTATCAACTTGCCGAGATATTCAGTGTGCAGATAGGAGTATTCCTCAACTGTAGGTACCAAATTGGCTGGTTAAAAATATCTAAATTTCTCAGAACTGTTCAGATACACACACGCGCACACACACACACACACAGATGTGAGACCTTCCAGTACTATGATATAGATGTTTAATTATGCAGATTTATAAGCATACATTATGAAGATATTTCCAACCTAGACTGGTCACAAATACATAGTACTTAATTGAGTTGATGTTGGTTCTTATAGCTGTAGGTTCTATGCAGTACAGTTTATTTACCCATGGATGTAAAGCGGGTGGAGGTTATTTAGCATTACCTTTACATCGTCTTTACCTTCAATCCTGAAACTGCTGAGAACTTATTTTGGCAGGTAGTAATTTGTTCTGTTACGGTTTGTGTTGTCCTGTATGTGGTTCATCTTATCGTTTTACGCTGCATTCTCTCTCTCCATCCCTCTGTATCATCCAGATGAGTTCAAGTCCTTCCTGAAGAGGCTGCCCTCCACTCATTTCCTGCCCATCAGCAGTGTGCATCTCCTGTGGGGCAGCGACTGGGACCTTCAGGCCCGATACAGGCTCCTCCAGAGCTCCCTCGAGATCCAGCGGCTCAAGATCCAGCGAACCGCCCGCAAGCTCTTTGGCCTCAGCATCCGCTGTCACCACAACCCCAACCACCAGATGCCTCGGGAGAGGTGGGTAGGAATTTAGCATCGACCTTGTGATGGAAAATAGATAAAGCCTATCCCAGAACGTACAGCAAAGGTCTTTCTTTGTGATACACGTTTTCGTTTTTTAAAGTACTACAAAAATGGATTCAATTTCATCCCACTGGAGTGACATCTTTCAGGGAGGCTTCTCCTTTATGATGATGTAGGGCACAGGTGTCAAACATGCGGCCCCTCCAAAGGTTCCAGTTCGGCCTGTGGCATGATTGTACGAAGTATTAAAGTTACACTGAAGATACTAGCAGTGTTCGCCCATAGTAGTTGGGATAGGCTCCAGCGACCCCTGTGACCCTAGTGAGGATTAAGCTGGTTCAGAAAATGAATGAATGAATATTAAGAGTTGAACTCGTGTGTATATATAATAATAGCATAAAAATGTCTTGTTTTTTATTCATTCTTCTGTACAGCACTTTGGTCCACTGCAGTTGTTTTGAAGTGCTTTACAAATAAAGTTGGATTGGATTGAATAACCCTTTAACAATCAAATCTGAGCAATCTGAAAATGTAGTGCAATTTTAACAATATTCTGGCTGTTAGTCAATGTTTTGGGCATTTGTTGATCCGGTCTGTAAGTTGTGTTAATAATAAGCTGCTGAATAATAAGCTCATTATATTAGCTCCAAATTCAAAATTTCAACAACATCATGCCTGTTACCAGATGTTTGTGTAACATTCTGTGTCATGCACATGTACAAATGACAAGTTGAGGCATATTGTAAAAAAAAAAAAAAAAAAAAGGCATTTATTTTTCTTAAGAAATTTCTTTTTTTTTCTGGTTATTCACATCTCTTTGTGAAAGGATAGTTTATAAATGTAAATATTTTCATAACTTTGTTTTTTATTGAACTAAAAGGAAAAACTTGGAGTTGTCATTGTTCGTAGGTTATTATGCTATTATTACAATGGTTTGGCCTGTTTGAGATCAAACTGGGCTGAATGTGGCCCCTGAACTAAGATGAGTTTGACACCCCTGATGTAGGAGGTTTGACTTTGATTGCTGCCACTTGGAGCATGAACAGAAACAATATCATCCATTATATATTTCAACTTATGGTTCTGTTGTTTCTGTCCATCAAGTCAACTTAGTGCTGAGGCTTGCACATGCCCAAAGCCCTCTTGCTCACTCTTGTGTTTCACGCAGCAGTCTGAAGGAAAAAGTGAAGCTGTGGGAGTTTTCTTGATAGGTCATTGCACACATCTGTCACCACCTACTGCTGCTGCAGCTTAAGAGCTTTGCTGCAGATGTGCCGTGATGTCAGCGCTTGCCTGAGATGCCAGGAATTTCCCCCGTTCGCATCAGAAAACACTATGCAAAATATGCAAAGTTCCCAACTGCCACTCGAAACGCCCCGAAATCTGTTCTGTGTGGGGGATGTTACTGTATAAATGGAAACAGAGTCTGTAAAATATTAATTTAAGTGGTCTAAAAATGAGCAGTTGTCAACTGTCACCGACAGAAAAGAAACACACCCACATTTGCGTGTGAGAGCTGGCAAAGGTTTGTTCTGAAGTGTTATCAAAGAGCTGCAGTATGCGCTTCCTCTTCCATGGAGTGTGCATCAAGGGCGTCTGATGGCACTGGAAATAAGAGCACCCTGTTTGTTTGCTTGCTTGTGTGAGACAGCTTTGCATCAGATGGAGGATTTATTTGTTTTCATCACCTCTATGTGTGGTTGTGTCGGCGCACAAACATGGACGAGCGCATCGAGCTATCAGGGCTTTAAATCAATTTTCTTACCCCTATCTATACAGTTATTTTTACATATCTATTGTTTCGATGTGTCTTTATTTTACTTGAACCGCCTTCTGTGTGATAAAATGTGCAACTGAATCAACCCCCACAGCCTCACAAAATAACACAGAAACCCCTCATTGTAGTTCATGTTTGTTTGTTTTAAGCTTTTTAGTTCCATTGAAGAAAAAAAAAAAAGGAAAAATGGAAAAAAGTTATTGTACTGAAGTAGTTTTTTCAGGTAGTTGTACTTTCTGTATATTTTTGACAAATTTGGACTTTATTCCCAACATTTTTTCACAGATATCGGCCCATCCTGCTGTTCACATTTCCCTAACATGCTTGTTACTTTCTTTTTAATGAATTCAAGTATATTATTTATATTTTTGCATCATCGTGCTCCCTCCTATCATCAACCAGGCTGCAACAGTAACACACAGACAGACCGGGCAGTGCAGTGCATATCCTACATTATAGACGCAGTGACAGAAAAGACAAGAAAAAATATGACGATAGAGGAAGACTAGGTCATGGAGATGAAGCATCATCTGTTTAACCCTTACAGACCCTATTTTTTTTTTTTATTATTATCATCATCTGTTTTGGCATTAACTATTCTTGTAACAAATTCAAAATGATTTTTTCTTCCCCAATTAATTTATCACCATTTATTAGAAATGGCAGTTGAGTTTGATAGACATATTACTGTTCAATCATTTCAACTGGCTGGTTAAAATAATTGGATGGTGTTTTTTCAGCCGTGTCCGTTCCACAGATGACTAAAAGTTTTTACTTTTGTGTTTGCATTTAGTTAATTGGTTGCAATCAGGGTGGGAAGGGGATTTTAAGCAACATAGTAAAAAATGCTCCAGGAAAACATCTCCTACCCCACCTTTAATAAACCAATCCTGTGCTTTGTTTTTTTTTAATGGAGCTGAGCGCCACCCATTCACTCTCCCCAACAGTAGGTGGCAGTAATGAGCTGTAATGCTAATTAACACCAGAGATTTCACAGCATAAAAGAAGACCCAACAGTCTCTATTCATGTCATTAAGAAACTCAGGTATGAAACTGACTCCATCAGATATGGTTTTACCTTTGCTGAGGACAAAAACCTCAGTGTGTTTAATTCTAGAATAAGTGTCTGAATGCACTTTTAATTTTTAACTGAAAACACATTTCTGGTTTTGGTTAAAATGTACCTAATTTAGTGTTAAAGGGAATATTTCCGTGGTCAGCATCACCACCTGCTGTTCAGTTTGGTTTATCATTAAACTTGTCTTCTGTGTTTTCATACTGTGATATTCTGTATTATCTCAGGTTCAAAACACACCATCTTTTTATTAAATATATTTGAGAAGTTTAACTGTTGAGACGGGATGATAGTGGGTCCCGAAGCCAGACCAGTTGAGAACCGCTGCACTAATGAATACAGTTATGATCAGTATATCTGCCTACAGTAAATCTCCTTAAATTTTACCCACCGGAACGTCAGATTTCTAGCTGTGAGTCTTCTATTCTTGTTGTCACCTGCTATATTTTATCTGTGCCAGGTTCAGGTTACATTAACCTCTACCTGCCGTTTCCCATGACCCCCATTTCAAAAGAAATTGTCCTCCATCACCAACAGGGTCTCTCTTGTGTCTCTTTTCAGTAGCTTATTGAAGCTGATCAGAAGAAAAGGTGAGTTGTGTCCATACAGCATCAGCCCCAGTGGTTTTGAGGTGTATGGCTCTTCTAACCACCTCAGGGAGGCCTTCCAGCACATCTTCAGCCTGTCACCGGCACTGCACAGGGCGCTGATGATGTGAAAAAAAACATCTTCTCTGGCCCCAGTGGCAAAGACTGGGCACACCAGGGATCTGAATGACAGCGGGCCAGATCCCTTGTGGGAGAATATCTGGACTCGGTCCGTTCCATACGTCAGGCCAATCTGGTTTGGAAGCTCAGCGCCGTCCGCTGCCTGCCGCTCTGTGCATATTCCCGACTGGAGACACTGTGAGAATCATGTTCATTCACTTGTCCAACGATCTCAACACCTTCCAGACTTTTCTCCTGGGGTAAATCCCTAGAGGGCGTCTGGATCACAGATTACTCACTGGCACACAACAGTTTTTGACACCACACAGTTCTGCGTCGGATCAGCTGGTGAGAAACACAGTGGACTGAAAGATCATACTTCGTCATTAACCTTTACCTTAGATGTGAACAAAACCCAGGCACACGCTTCCTTTAACCCATAAAGACCCAGTGCTACTTTTGTGTCAGTCCCAACATATTTTTTTCACCATGTTTAACTTTTCTTAAGTGATTTATCTTCATTAATTCTAATATTATGCTCTGGATTTTGCATTTTTTTCAGTGAAAATCAGGTATTTTCATATATTTAATTCACTGATCATGTAGCTGTTCATAAAAGCTCAAATTATAACAGAATTTGAGCAAAAATTTAAAAAAAAGAATTCATTTAAAAAACCCATCTAGGTCAACATTTCCATATAAAACAATAAAATATACATTTGCTTAAAATCTGAGATTTGCAGTATTGCATTGGTGTTTTCTGACAGGTTCTGTGGAGGGACATTTGATACAGTAATCCTGAGACTCCATAAAGGGGGAGCGAATATGACAAATTCATGGGGCCCAGCATTTCTGTGGGGTCTATAGAGCAGTGGAGGGGGTCCAGTGGATACAGGTTAGAAGCTGTGAAAATTTCTAATAAGATCCGTTGTATAATAGAGGCATAGAAGCTCGGATGTTGAAAGCATGTTAAGTTTCACTTCACGCCAGCGTTAGTATGTTAGTTATGGACCGCACCCCCATGTACTGGGTTAAATATTCACTGAAGGAGATGTATAAGCATCCAGCAGCTGAGCCTTTAAAACAGGTCATGTACAGAAGAATAAAAGAAAAGAATACAGTGTATTTGGGGCTAAAGTGAACTACAAACACTTTATTCAGGTGCTACTTGAGCCTTGTAGGCCACAGTGCTTTGCAGAGTGTTCAGGATGTATAAGCTCTTGTGGCGGTTGTAGCCAAGGCAACCAACTTTTGAGGACTACTTCAGTGATGACAATGAGTTTGGAATCTGGAAAATAAATGTTCTTTATGTTTCACACTTGAGTGAACTGCTTCTACTTAATAAACCTGTTGCTGTGCCAGATACTTAGGCAGAGCACAGGAGAAAAAGCCCATCTAAACCACCACAGCCTGGGCCGACACGACTGGAAATGAGTGTGGAATGACAAATGTGTGCCTCAACACCAGGGCTGTCACAATGCGGAAATTTGAGTACATGATTAATTATACAAATAAGTGTGATTTTGCATGATTATTCTTTATTCTCTTAATGTTAATCCTCACTCCAGAATAAGTCTAATTCACTGGAAAAATCTAAATCTTACCAAGTGTATTTTTCTCATTTCTAGTCAAAATATCTCATCACACTTAAAATAAGA
>JAPQRP010000005.1:51233976-51247038 GCA_037367295.1 Apogon hyalosoma
AGTTGTAATATGTATGTTAAATAAACATTTACTAGCATATTTGCAGTGTTTTAGTTCCTGCAGTCATTTATTCTGACAACTGAACAAAGTGATAAACTGCTGTCCCCATGTCACAACATATATGTGTTCATAAAAACCTATCATTTTAAACATTTTAACATATATTGATCACAATTGTAGTTTAACATCATAGCTAAAGCCCTATGTTTCATTTAAGATCAGTTTCTTATGAGAACAGCATGTTTTGTACATTTGCGTAAAGTGAAAAAAAAAAGTTCATTTTGAGTCCATGTCATGCAGCAGTACTTGAAGTATTTTTACTTAAAAATGTTATTTCTGTAAACTGTAACATGTGTAATGGAAAAGTAGGTACTGAGACCTATTCATACATGCAGTAAACATGGAGATCAGTTATTTAGTTTAAACACAGAGACTACTGAACATGAAGTGTGTCCCTGTGTCACTGCTTGATCTGGCCCTGTAGATTATTATTTATTCACTTACTTTATTTAAAGAGATCTTTATCTACACAATGAAATGTCAATTTAGAGCAGATGCTGCAGTGTGAGTATCCCACATTTATGACATCTATGGATTTGTAAGTCAGTGAGTTACCTGCAGTCGTTCACTGTTGTGGCAAAATCTACATAAAAACAGAGAATAATTTTACACTAGTTATTTTTTATTATTTTTATTTTATTACTCGTTATTTTATAATTTTACACTTATTCGAGGGTCCAAAGTTTAGAATCTGCTTTATCTAAGCAAAGCCTGCGTACATCTTTATATTGTGGTTCCACAGTTTTGTCATCTACTGACCAAGTGTTTCCAAATGAGGCTGCCTGGAGTGTAAATCCTTCTCTCCCATCATTAGTCGATAATTTTTCCAATTATTCATTTTCTTCTTCATCTTCATTTTAAACAATGCACATTAAGTGTGTGACTCAGGTACATCAAGCATTGTATTGGACCTTAAACCACACTGATAGATGCAGCAGTGTTGTAAGAACAAACATGTCTGGTTTTGTTTGCAACTCAATATATTATCAAATGTATAATAGTCCTTGACAGCCATTTTATACAAACTGACCACAAAGTCTCCCTGGTCCACGTGGATGTTCTGTACAGACATTAGTTCTTAAATAGCTTCATTCTGGAAGCTGTTTTCAACCCATGACAATCCAGTGCTAGTTTTGTGTCAGTTCCCAAATGATTTTTTTTTCTCTAGTTAACCTTTCTTAAGGGATTTATCACCATTTATTATAATATTGTACCCCCTATTTTGCATTTTCACTGTAAATCATGTATTCTCCTATATTTAATTTCCTAATTTAATTTAGATGTTCATTAAAACTCAGAGTTAATTCATAGGTTATTATATCAAAACAGAAAAAAAGGGAAGAAAAAGTGACTTTGTCAGAAAATATATCAATAAGTGAACGTAAAAACAAGTGTGTCCATCCACTGTCACTGATCCAACTCCATGGGTTTTACTGGTGAATCAGTGCTGTTGAAGATGACAGTGTTTCCATGGTAACTACAGAGCCTCTGAACATCCAAATGGGTTATATCTGATGACCATGAAAACATGGCAAACTGTACTTTGCACCAATTATTTACATGGATTGATAGGATGAATGGATCAACGGGTAGCAGACATTTTAGTTCAGTAGATGGTTTTGTTCGTCGGTGGAGGTTTGGGTCTTTACGGGTTAAAAATCTCTAAGTGACCTTAAATGACCTTTATGAGAGGCCTAAAGGTAGAGAAAGACAGTCTGTAAATATTCTGTTTGTGTGGGCAGGGCTTTATCTGTCAAATACTGTGCATCAGTGGTGGTATCAGTACTTTAAGAAGCTGCACCATGGACCGGTTAATGTTAAAGGAGTGATATTTTGCTTTTTTAATGGACTTCATTTTCAAACCTTTCCCTGTGGTCTCCATAAACTGTAAATGCTCTGCTTGGGTCTGAATTCTTCATTCATTCAACTCCACAGCTCCATCTTCAACCCTATTTCTGACTAATGACACCAGAAAGGTTGTTTGGAGCGCTGGCCCTTTAAATGCATATGTACCACTTCAGGCCACGCCCCCTCCAGGTTGTCGGCTGTGCCGCTCTGTCCCATTCAACCGACAACTGAACATTTTAGGTAATCGGCTCGAAGTTTGGACATATTTTCAGTCTGGACTCCAACCGCTGCTGCTGATAAACAATTATGTTGAACTCGGAGAAATGTTCGTCGGAAGTCTGGACCTTATATGTGCAAATGTCATGACGTAACTACATATAAAATGTAACTAATTAAGAAGGAATTAAAACAGGTTGTAGAAATCCACTGGATTTTTGCCCAAATGAATCTAAAGATAGTTTTGCAGCACCTGGAGGGTTCAAATTCAAACTGTATGAACTATTAGGGTCCAAATACACAAAGACATGAACCACAGGCCAATAAAAGTGGGTTTAGATCAGCATGAGCCCTTTAATGCTGTATGTTCTGCTCTTAACCTTGTCTTTGTGTCTCTGTCTTCCTGTCTCAGGTCTGTGATGCAGTGGCTCAACAGGGTTCAGTCCTTCCTCTACTGTAATGAGAATGGCTTCTGGGGGACGTTCTTGGAGAGCCAAAGGACATGCGTTTGCCACACCGGCGTCACCCTGTGCCAACGACCCATCCCCTGCGTCATAGGCGGCAACAACAGCTGTGCCATGTGCAGCCTGGCCAACATTTCACAATGTGGCTCCTGCAACAAAGGCTACAAGTTGTACCGCGGCCGCTGCGAGCCCCAGAACGTGGACTCAGAGCGAAGCGAGCAGTTCATCAGCTTTGAAACTGATCTGGATTTCCAGGACCTGGAGCTCAAATACCTTCTTCAAAAAATGGATTCCCGGCTTTACATACACACTACTTTCATCAGTAACGAGATACGCCTAGAGACCTTCTTTGACCCTCGGTGGCGGAAGCGCATGTCCCTGACTCTCAAAAGTAACAAAAACCGGATGGACTACCTCCACATGATAATCGGTCTGTCCATGAAGATCTGCCAGATGCGAAATAGCAGCATCGACCCCATGTTCTTTGTCTACGTCAACCCATTTAGCGGTAGTCACTCAGAGGGCTGGAGCATGCCGTTTGGAGAGCACGGTTATCCCCGCTGGGAGAAAGTACGACTGCAGAACTCCCAGTGCTTCAACTGGACTCTACTGCTGGGGAACCGGTGGAAGACGTTCTTCGAGACCGTCCACATCTACCTGCGTAGCCGCGCTAAGGTCCCGACTGGCCTTCGCAACGACACGGGACAGGGCCCGGTGGATCTCGCAGACCCTAACAAACGCCAAATCTACATAAAAATATCCGACATCCAAGTGTTCGGCTACAGTTTGCGCTTTAACGCGGACCTGCTGCGTAGCGCCGTGCAGCAGGTCAACCAGTCGTACACGCAAGGAACTCAGTTTTACTCATCTTCGTCCGTTATGCTCCTTTTGCTGGACATTCGGGATCGGATTAACCGCCTCGCCCCTCCGTCTGCGCCTGGAAAACCACAGCTGGACCTGTTCTCCTGTATGCTAAAACATCGGCTCAAGCTCAACAACAGCGAGATGATCCGAGTAAATCATGCCTTGGACATGTACAGCACAGAGATACTGAAACAATCAGACCACCTGACTACGAAACTCTGCTGAACCACATTAACATTAAGGACAGAAGCAGAATCACCCAACACAAGAACTATGAGGGGATATTACTCTTAATTTCTTTTCTCTTTTTAATTTTTGGACCATTTTCTGCCTTTTGATGTAATATTAACTTTGTAAGCATAATTCTTAAAAGACAAAAGATGGAAAAATTGCAGTGATGAAAAGCATTTCAGGCAGACCAAGAAGATTACTGGATCCACTACTAAGACTGTATCATATTTGTCCCAGCATGTCTGTCATTCCCTACAAGAACTTAAGAGACAGAGAAAAAAAAAAAAAAAAGACATATTAAATCTATGTACTGGTGAAAAAGAGGCCTTGATTTTACTCTGAGGGATCAAAGGTTGTATCTGAAACTGCCATTCTTTACTGAGAAAAAAAACACATTTTTAAAGGAATAATGATGTAACACAAGGGCAGACCAGATATCCTTTATTTCAGCTAACGTGCAAAATATTTCAGACATAATGGACAGTTTAATATTAAAAATGTTTATACATCGTAAGGATTACATAGCCCTAGTGAGTAAGTAGTCAACACATTATAGACTCTTTACTACATTTCCAACCCAAATCTGCGTTGCTCTTTGTAAGTTATGAGGCACTCTGTCATTGTTCTGACACATAAGGCACACAGCAGGGCAGTAATGGATAGTCATGTCAAATAACAAAAGCCAGCTGTTTATATATACATATATATGTGGGAGAGTGTGCGTTTGTGTGCGTGTGCAAGTGTGCGTATACCTCTTTTCGGTTTTCTTTTCTGGCTTGACGCTTCTAGCTGTTTGTTAATTGAATGTGTCATTTAAGACTGACTCCGGTCTGAAGCCGAAACCTCGCATTTGGAGCGCTTCTTCCCGTGTTTGAAATTCAAGCTGTGTTTTTTCCACAAGGCAGTACCTCCTGGTGCGTGAGTGCAATATTGTGATCTGAAGATTTAACAATCAATGCTATTTTGTACAGCTTTGCGAAATGTACATGTCGTGACTGCTGATTTGTGGAGCTTTTCGGCACCAAGAGTAAAATGTAAACATTCATCGTCAGGCACATTTACAAGACAACTTAAAGCCATACACTTCCCTGAGGTAGACATCCCCTAAGACAAAGGTCCACCAGTTGTTCACTAAATACGTACGTCATAACATCTAAAAAAAAAAATGTTCCATTTGTACACTTTTGTTTTTCTCAGTTGATTTCTGATAAGAGCACAGCAAAAAGACAAAGGAAAGCATATGTTGGATAAGAAATGTGTTGTAAAGCCATTGAATTTCTATGTTGTGCCACAGGAAAAAAAAGAAGAAATGGTTATATTAAAGCTTAAAATAACTTTTGGCAGTGTTTACTCTAAGCTTTTTATGTCAATGTGTACATTTTCTTTCATTGATTTTCCACCAGTTAAATTTTGAAGTGTTGTTTTCTGCATGTTGCTGGAAACATTTACAGAACTGCTACGTTGGAGTCGCCAAACTCCACAATGAAACACTACCTACGTACAGTATGTATTATTGGTAACACTTTGTTTGGGTAATCCAATGCTGAAATATTCATTTTGCTGACATGGTACATTCGGTACCACATACATGCTTATTAAATCAGGAATTAATATAAGTTTTTTTTTCTTTTCTGTAAAACCCGTTAACCACTCGGCTCCAACAGCGATAGTTTAGTTTGGTTAAATATGAAAAGTACCAGCCCAGATTGCGCCTAAATACAGAATTATTTTATCCTGTGTTCACATGCTGATATTTTACATCTGTGTTTTATTAGTTTATGGTTTTCTTTTAACAAAAACACTCTCTTTGTCTGTAGGATATGGCTTTTTTCAAGGCATTAGCGTTACATTATCTGATATGTGTATGAGGGGCTGGGAACCATGAAACAACGCAGTCAAGTTCTTACTAAAGTCAAACTTATAGATCACATTGATAATGACTCAAATGTTATGTTGGTATATTATATTTGACATTTTATGAGGAGTTAGAGTTTAAAAAGTGAGGTTTAGTATTATGCATAATTGTGATGGACATTTTAGGACGACTAAAGGCGTTTTCACACCCTAACAAGTTCAACCCACTGTTGGTTTTCTTTCTACATTTTCTTTTCCACTGCATTTGACCTGCTTAATTTTGCTTTCACCCAGATTTTGGGAGCGAACTAAACAACTCTGCATGACGCCCTGACACTCGCCACGTCTCTGTTGGTAAAAATGGGCCTCATGCATGAACATTTCTTTCTCTTGCTTGTTTCGGTACAATGGGCTTGTACCTATCACAGATTTAACACGACTAACTTCAGAGAATCACATAAAACCTACATAAATGGTAGTGAATTGCCTCCTGTGCCACCAGACTGTCAACAAAATAAGAAAAGGAAAAAAGTTTGTATGAAACAAATTTGCTTTTATGGCACAATGACACGCATGATGCCCATTATTTGGTTTATATCGGGCATGTTGATCACTGCCTGATCTGTAACAGAAACATACTTTTTTCTATGCATGTATGAAAATACTGCTGACTGTCACCAGTTTTCCAGTGTTAAGCAATTTATGCCAGTTTCTGGAATTTAATCAATAACTGAAAAAATATAACCTCTACCTTTGGTTTTTGTAGATATGAAATATAACATTCCTTTAAAAAAAGAAACACACACACAGCATGTGTGTATATATATATATATATATATATATACACAGTATATATATGGGTTTTTAGTCTTGTCAATTCAGTCAGTCAGAGGAGAAATCACAAAATAAGTTGGACTTATTGTCTGGAGCACCGGTTTATTTAATTAATAAAGAAAATATTGCTAATTGTTTTTATTAGCACCGTAATTTAGGCACAATGTGTATAAATCTGATAAGAAATCATTTGCATCACATTTTATTTTGAAATACTGGTGACAGGAAGTATTAATTTTGAAGGAACAGAGGTGTGGTTACATACATAAAGAAGGTTCAGGTCATGTTTCTGTCTTCATTCCTTATTTTTTCATTCTTCTTCAGTCTTCAGTTTGTTTTTCTTCTACAGCCGTTTGTAATGGATTCAAAAGTCTGAACTGCCCAAAAAGTGTTCTCACATGGCAGAAGAATCCAACCATGGAATGTTATGGTCACAGTCCGGGGGGGTGTCACCCATGGAAATCAGATCCAGATCAAAGTGGAAAGACCACGACCCCCCTCCCCCTCTGAGTTCATAGACCCAGCTCTGGGCGTTGTGCTGCTACTGTTTAGGTCAGTAGCTCAACAGCTTTCAGACAGTTCTCTGTTAATGCTGCTGCCCTCGTTGTTTCAGCTGTGGACGGGAAAAGAAGAGCCCTGTTTTAAAGTTAAAAAGCACAGAGGCCGGTGGGATACGTGGACAGCTGTACAATAATAGCATTAAGAAAAAATGTCCATGGTTGAGCTGTTTCAGCCTCAACAGTCGCCTATAAATGTAGAAATTAGGAAGAGGATAATTTAATGCAACGTGATTCAGCATCAAATTTGGACTATCCAAAGGAACTGTTACCATATTATGACCATAATTATTTTTATTACTATTATTATTATTATTAAGTGCCTGTTATCTATCCCTTTAACATGTTTAGAGCTGGAGAAAACTTTTAGATGTTACACAGTGACACTAAATTAGCTTCAGAATTTAAGAATCCATCAGTGTTGATCGAATATACACTTTTCATCTCCTCTTTGAGAACTTCGCCTCAACGAGGTTTGTGCATGTGGGGAAAATTAGCCACCAGACGCCGGAGACAAAGGACGACTTAGTGGAAAATGGTGGATATTTTTTTGGTCCCCTGTTGTACAATGTCTGTATATATTTAACAGAAACAATGCTCTGCTACAGTAATGATATTATAAAAAAAATATAACAAATAAAAGGGAATATAAAGACTACTTCAAAACATAAAAAATAAAAACTTAAAAAAAAAAAAAAAAAGCAAGCCCTCCATTTGAGTACATTACATACACAGTACAGGGCACCCATGTCTTATGTGATCTAATTAGGTTCATGACAATTTCTGACTGTTTTTATATTGTCAAAACACGCTGTACATTCTAATTTTGAACCACTGCAAGGTCCATTAAACAAGCACATTTATTCATATGGCGTTCTGCTACCACGGTGTTGCTTACATGTATCCATGGATATGTGATTCAAGATTTTTACACATAATACCTTGCCTATGTACTTTTTTGCTGTTCTGTTGAGATCATTATATCCGCTTATTTCAAATGAATGTTTCATATAATAATCTATTTCTCATTAAAAGGCTATATTTAATAAGAAGAGCAAGGCTTGTTTGTACCGTTTCCCTCAATAAACTGCAAGATCGAGAGCACACGATACATTCCATATGAGTAGATGATTTGACTGTAACACTTTTGCTTTCCAAAACACTCCTCATGACATTTGTCATCTCTTTTGTTGCGTGTTATGCGTACACAGTAAAAAAAAAAACGCAGTGTCAATATTTCAGAGTCAAACTATTTTAACCTAGACAGAGTATTTTTTAGCTCTATGGAGAGTAAACCAGCTCTAACAGTAGCGTTAAAAGTCAGTGTAAAGTTCTGCACAGATGCAGCGTAAAATTCAGAGTGATGATTTGTGCCAGTCTGCCGCATTGCATTGTGGGTACTGGACATTTTACTCATTGTGTTCTATTTTATGTGCAGGGGTTCAAGGGGGGGTTGTGTTAACGTTTATTCAGGTTCATGTGTCTGTTTTACAACATTTATTGGCCTCTTTAATGTTTTGTTTTGTTTTTTTAATTAATCTGACACTATTAGTCAAACCTGTAGGAAGAACAATGCCTTACCTGATTGTCACTATGAAGTATTCCAGATGGGAGGACTTCGCACCTTCAAAATAAAAGCAGTTCTTGGGGCGGTTGAAACCCATGGAGAAAATGTTCTCCCTTCAAATTGTGTCATAGTAATAATACACAAAATCTCTTCCTCCAAATCAGAGCTACTTCAACGAGTTTCTGAAAATCATCTCATGACCCCCACCTTTGGAACCCCTGCAATTCAACATTGTTTCAATATCAATACATTAAAGAGTCATTTTTAAACTAAATTTGGAGTAAAAATAACTCTATAAAGTGTAATCATATTACTCTAACAGTGTGAAAATACCACAGTGTTAAACATTTTTCCACATTTCATTGTTAATTTTGTCAGTGAACTGAGTAGAATTAACTCTGGCCATGGAGTAAATTTTATTCAAATTTTGAGTGAGACCAAATGTTATCTGAAACTAGAATTAAATTCAACACTCCAAGAGTTAAACTGACACTGTTTTTCTTACTGTGTACTTACATTTCAACCCTTTAAGTGCCAAAGCTGCAATATTGTGACAAGCAACATAATTGACAGGTTTTTGAAATCTTGATATCAAAATTGGAAAAAAACAAAACTCTGGCACCTAAAGGGTTATTTCAGGCTAACTAGGTACTCCATGTGTCCACTAGCACTAGGGTGTATGAAATACTCCAGAATTATTACATAACTATCATTTCCCTTGGACATTTGGGTCTTCCCCCAAGAAAAGTGAAAATTAGTAGACTAAAATTGTTGCCCCCTGTGGAATCAGTGTACTGATGGTTTGGATGGATTGGTGGTTACATTTTCAATAGAAAACATATAAAATGTCACATCAGTTAGGATTACTATTAATACACGGAGCAGATGGCATGTCCTCCATAGGTAGAATCCACTGGGAATGAACTGAACGTCATTAGATGCTGGAAAAATGGCTTCAGTTTTGATGTTCTCAGCAGTGGTTTTGCAATCATTTCATTGTTCTACTGCCTCTCTGCTTTCAAATGGAACATAGAACCCTGGATTTCATATTAGTAAAAGCATGAAATGTTAACTTACAAGTGAAGCAGTTTGTTAATCCTTATTTTTCTATGTTACTTTATGAGATGAAGCTCCAGTATTATATGTAAATGTTAAACATCTGTGTTAAATCCATATTAGGGCAGCACAACAAACAGGGGCAACAGGATGTATATTATTATTATTAACATCATCATCATTATTATTATTATGTGTCTGTTATGTACAAGTGGGAACTAATACTGTATATTTAACACATTTAACATTTAGTGCACTTATAAATCTTCTTCTTACATATGTTATAAAAGGGAAGTAGACTCTGTGTGTGTTTGTGTGTCTCGGGCCTCACACAAAATCCAGAAAAAGCTGACTGCTGCAGTCTGACACACTTATGTATATTTGGTCAAGGAGGAAACTCACAAAAACAGCAAGTTGATAGGACCAATATTTTGGGAGATATTAGGAATTCTGGAATACAATAGCCTTGTAATTACGTTGCTATGCCCATGACAGTTGACGGGAAGAGCAGTATCACACTGCATGATGGGAAATTAAGTTAAAAACAGGAATGATACGTTTACTACCTTCAGTCCATAGATACTTGTATTAATATATTAATTGTTTAAATTTTAAAGAATGACTTATCAAACAATCTTTATTGGTGGTGGTTCCCCACAGGTCAATGCGCTAGCACTGTATAATACTGTATAACAGGGGAGTCAGATTTATTTTAGTTCAGGGGCCACATACAGCCCTGTTGATCTCAAGCGGCTGGGCCAGTAAAATGACAACATAATGGCATCTAAATAATGAGTACTCCAAATATAGCTCTTCATTTTAGTACAAAAAAGTAAAAGTACATTATGTGCCATTATGTTGACATTTACAAACTATATTTTCACAAAAAAATGTGAATAACCTGAAAAACTTGGCATTTACAAAAATATTATACCTCAACTTGACATTTATTCATGTGCATTAGAGAGCACACTGGATCTACCAAAGTATTTAGTGACAGGCAGAATATTGTAAAAATGTTTACATTGGAGTTTGAAACTATAATAAGTTGTCTTGACTGTTAGTGTCTTCAGTGTAATTTTTGCACTTTGCAAATTCATCCCGTGGGCCGGATTGGACCTTTTGGAGGGCCAGTTTTGGCCTGCAGGCCATATGTTTGACACCCCTAGATAAAGTGTAATATACAACTCGTCCCTAACCCAAAGAACATACATACAAATCGCACACCAAACTAGACAAAATCAGTGGAATGCTTTTTTTCTATAAGATTCAGCAAAAACTATAAAAATGTAAACAATTTTCCATTTATTTTCAATGGAGAGAAAGCATATGAATATTCAAATCCACACATTCTTCTTTAAAGCTAAATAACAAGATTCAAGAATGTTTATTGTCATGTGCACGTAACTCAGCTTGATGCAACAAAAAGAGAAAATATAAAAAACACTCAAGAATGTGTACATCAAAATGAGAGACATGAAAGAATTAGTGTACAATGTATGTAGAAAGAAACATAAAATACAGTATGTACAGTCCACTGCAGTAACAGTGCAAACAGTATGTGCTGTTAGGATGCAATTGTGTGCAATAAGGTACTAATGTGCAAACGAATGGCAGTCCCACAGAAGTTAGAGTGCAGCTCTGGGCAGGACACAGTTCTGTGTACAGCACAGTCTAATGCATTAGTATTAGACTTGAGCAGGCTCACTCTGTATCTCAGTATCTAAGACACTACTATGTCAACCTTTGTTCTGACAATAGAGGATGGTTTATTTTCTGATCCACTGAAAACTACAGTTACTACCCAGAAACCCCTTCCTGCATGTTCAGCCTACATCCAACTATAAAAACTAGGCCACAGTCCGTCGCTGGCGTCCTACCAGCCCGCTCTGCCAGCTCCGTTGATTGGACTGATCGGTCATGCCAGAGGTCAGGACTTTCCCAAAAACTGGAGCCCAGGTGTCTGAAGCGGCGTCCCACCTGGACACCCCTCTGCCACGGCCGGAGGGCAGTTAACCAGTCAGAACATTCAGGGGAAGAGCTAAGGGGAATTAGCATAGAGATTATTGAATTTGTATTTTTATTATTATTATTATATATTTTTTTTAAACAAGTGTATATTTTTTCATAATAGAAGATAACCAGAACTGCCTTGCATATAAGTAACCTTAATGATATATTAAGGATATGCATATGCCACCCCCCCACTCAATGTTAACCCATAAAGACCCAGTGTTATTTTTGCGGCTATTCCCAAGTGATTTTTTCTTTCTATTTAACCTTTCTTTAAGTGACTCATCACCATTCATCATTATATTCATATTATTATACTTATATACATATAGACTGTACTCTGTATTTTGCTCTTTTTCAGTGAAAATCATGTATTTTCCTATATTTAATTCACTGATCATGTAGATGCTCGAAAAAGCTCAGATTAAAGTTGAGGGTTCTTTTTCATTAACGATCATTAACTGAACATAAACCAAATGTCTCCATCCACTGTCGTTTATCAAATTCCATGGATCTTACTGGTGAATCGATGTTGTAGACAATGACAGTGTTTCCACGGTAACTACGGAGCCTCTGAAAGACCAAATGGGTCATATCTGATGACCACGAAAAGATGAACTGCATTTTACACCAATTATTTACATGTATTGATAGGATTAGTGGATCGACAGGCATTAAACAGTTTAGATCAGCAGATGCTTTTGGTTGCTGGTGACTGCTTGGGTCTTTAGGGGTTAATACACAGCAAGAAGGTCCTGGGTTTGATTCCACTGTAGCGCCCCCTAGGTGATTTAACCCCTTACTGGAGTGCGCTCCCGAGTTCTTTGAACACTTAACTACTAATATCCTGTGGTTAATTAATGCTTTAACTTGTGTGACTAATTATCCCTGATACTCTGATATTACAAATGGAATAACTCCTTACTCTACACAATAATGAAACAATAATTTGAAATTTCACTGTTTACTTGAACAGAACAAAGTTAAAAATAAATAAAATAAATACAATCAGGAAAACAAAATAATAACAGACACTCAATTGTCTCTGTTCAGTTCTGTTGAATGTCCAACACACTCAAATAAAGTTCAGTCCAATGTCCAAACAGTAATAAAACACTGTCAGTTTCAATGAAAATAAAATAAATCAAAACATAAACTTATTGTCACCAACTGACACTTAAATCAAGCACACAAACTTAAATGGGTTTCCTATCAGTTCTCAAACTCACGTGCACGCCTGAACCGAAGCTTGTGAGCGGCAGCCACAAACAAAATGGCCGATTCACGCTCTCGCGCCAGAAAAAACCTATAACTCACAGGTAAGATGGATGCCGTCCTCAATGCGCAGCACCAATGGAAAGGATGAAGAGATGTCCTCCATGTAGTCCGGTGAAACACAGGTGAATGGCACTCCTCGTCATCCACGGACCCGCAGTTCAGTTCCTGAATCTCCCGATGCACAGCTGGACAGGCAGGACACAGGCTGATAGTCCGCCGA
>JAPQRP010000005.1:51248487-51263170 GCA_037367295.1 Apogon hyalosoma
TGTATGCTATTTATTAACATTAACTTACTTATTAAGCTTTGAACCTATTTATGCAATACAATTGTATGTTCTTAACTGTTAAGTTCAACAGGGTTACACACCCATGGGTGCCAGTATGGGACTGAAAGGTGGTTGGTCAGTTTATGTCGGCCCTGTGATTGGCTGCAGACAGGCCCTGGGTGAACCCCGCCTTCACCCATCACCACCACCCACTGCCACCCTCTCAAGGACTAAGTGGTTAAAAAATTGAATGAATGATTGAACCTTAATACCACCGACTGATGTTACTTTTAGTGGCCAGTTAGATCCAGTGAGACTCTAATCAGTTAAATCTGAGAAACTGTTAAAAGAATCTAAAACTCTTACAGACCTCATTAGGATTTGGGTAAAAATGATTATTACTGTTCCTCAAATGCTCACTGAGTGCACAAAGAATTATTTTTATTTAACGCTGTCATTAGAAGATACTGTTTTTTAACATCCTGGCAAATCACTGGTACTGAATCAAACATTTCTCACAAAAATTAAAGGTTGTAAGTGTTAGTGCGACAAAATAATGCTCAGTATGTTCTCGAGCAATTAAAAGGCTCCAAAAATTCAGTGGTGTGAAGGTAGTTTTTATCACAAGGCTGGTAGTTTTTATTGTCTCCAAATCAAGAACTCGAACGGTACATTTTGAACTCCAGCATGTGCCTTTGTTCGTCATCTCCTGTAGAGCTAATTGAATAACTGAATAGCTGCTGTAATCTAACCATCTCAAGTGAGCCACAAAAGGCTGAGTAAAACCGGCCTTCTGTCTGACTCTACCGCTGCAGTACCAACACACCCTCCTACCTCAGCTACACAGTAGGTAGACATCCTGTGACACACAACGACACACAACAAAATGCATGAGTGCTGGCAAACCGTCTGCTTTAGCGCCTCTACCAGACGACGGCTTTACATCCCTACAGGAGACGAATCTGCAGAAAATGGTCGATGTGGCAGCAGGAGAAATTAAAGAAAAACACAGACAACTTTAAAATGTGCAGAAATGATTCAGAGCAGTGATTCTCAACTGATGGGTCGTGACCCAAACGTAGGCCGTAAACCTGTTTTCACTGGGTCGCCGGCCTTTCTCTGGGCAAAAAATATTGTTAAGAAACAAATGCTGCGCATTATTTTTTATGGAGCTGAGTGCCGTCCATTCACACTCCCCAACAGTAGGTGATGCGTTTTGATGCTAATTAACACCAGACATTTCGTAGTTTAAGAGAAGACCCAAAAGTTTCTATTCAACTCAGGTATGACGACTACATCAGATATGGTTTTATCTACACTGAGGACAAAAACCTCAGTGTGTTTAATTCTTGAACAAGTGACTAAGTTCCCATTTTTGGTTTTGGTTAAAATGTACCTAATTTAGGGTTAAAGGAGTCATATGTAGGACTGTGGCCAAAACTGGTACTGCAATCACATTCAAAATACTATAGAGCGTGGTATCCCCTCCCCCTCCCCCCAGACTACGGGTTGCCAGATCCAGCATGAGTGTCTACGACAAGGAGCTACCATGGCAAGCGACGAGTCCTACAGCAGTATTTATTTATACTGGGCCCGGTCTCTTCAACCGGGCTGGGAAAAGAGACAGCGGCCCAGGAGACGACACGATGGCCCGGCCCTGGGAGAAGGGACCGCGGCTGTGGACCGGGTGAAGAGACCGCGGCCTGGCCCCAGCTCTCAGTGGCTCTTACCGAGTGATGAGACTGTGGCCCGGGCCGCGGGAGACCACGAGAGTCTTCAAATTCTGCTCCGCTTTCAGCCGTCTCCATGTTTCAAAAGCATCTCCTGTACACATCCTTGTTTTGTTTCTCACTTTGTCACGATGTATTTGGCAATAATAAGAGCACTTTTAGGTTTAGTAACGTCAGACATTTGTGATCAGAAATGTTCCAGATGCAGCTCAGTGGGAACTGGCAACCTGGACGAACAAACACTACTGACTCTGTGATTGGTAGATAGGTGATGGGCGGAGCATCAGACCAAAACACAAAATGACAACATAAACATTATTTAGGGGCTGATTATTAGTTTTTCAAATGCGAATATTCTGGCTGGACTACTACTGTCAGTGATATCAGTGTTTGAAATGAACAGGATTTTTTAATGTCTGGTGACATTCGGGGCCATTTTATGATAGCTGGGAATATAATTCTTACGTACAGCACCTTTAAATAGAATATTTCCATATTTATCGCCACCTGCTGGTCAGTTTGGTTTATCTTTAAACTTGTCTTCTGTATACTGCATACTGTGACATTCTATATTATTTCAGGTTCAGAACACACCGTATTTTTATCAGATAAATTTGAGAAGTTTAACTGTTCTCAGTTTGGGTCACGGCTTGTCATTGAGGGCTGATCCTGGTGGGTCCTGAAGCCAGACCAGTTGAGATTTAGAGATTTAGACCATGTCAATCCCACCTTTAAGATTTGGTACAAACAAATAAACTGAGAAGCTGGTTAGGGTTAGGAAAAGGCCTGTGGTTGGTACAAAGTAAAATGAAGACAAATGGCCTAGATATTAGTTGTTCCATGTACACGGTAACAAAATTTTGCTTGAAACAGGACAGGAAAACTGGTCCGTCACTACCAGATCCACAATAGGAAACTGACCCTTTCTACAAATATGTGAAAATGCAAATTCCTGTCACCAGTAATGGAATGTAACTTCTAACTAGATAAATTTATTTACTATTATATGGAGAAAATAAATTATTTGTGTTGTTGCTGTCAGGCAGATGATGAATTAAGCAATTGTTTATCTGAACAAATCACATACAATAATTATGATGCAAATTAGTGACATTAGGCATAATTGGTATGATCATAGACCTAATTAAAGAAATGTTGATCAGTTCCTCCAGTCAATAATCCAAACAAAACACAAGGATCCAAAAATTGAATGAATAGAATGTCACGAAATTAACCCACAAAGATCCAAATATACACCAGTGATTTAAAATGTTTAATAATCTTAGAGCCACTAATCTTATCAGTCCATGTAAATAATTGGTGTAAAATGCATTTATTCATCTTTTCATGGTCATCAGATATGACGTATTCGGATGTTCAGAGGCTCCATAGTTACCATGGCAACACCATCATTTTCTTTAACATCGATTCACCAGTAAAACAAATGGAGTTGGATCAATGACAGTGGATGGACACTGGGTTTATGCTCAGTTCATGATAGATTTTACTGAAAACTCACTTTTTGTCAAGTTTTCTCTGTTTTTGGTACGTTAACCCTCTAACATCTTCACAGCATGATGATTAAAGTGCATGATCAGTAAAATAAATATAGGAAAATACCAGATTTTAACTGAAAAAATGCAAAATGGAGAGGATAATATTATGACAAGTGGTGATAAATCATTTAAGAAAGGTTAAATAGAGCGAAAAATTAATTTGGGAACTTCCACAAAAGTAGCACTGGGCCTTTATGGGTTAATAAATCTGTTAATGAAACAGGCTTTGGAAGTCATCCATACCAGGATATTGAGACAAATTGGCAACAAGGGGTTAAACACAGTAAATATAAATGTTACCTTTAGTTTCAGTCATTATGAAACATAAGATTCATTCTTCCATCAAATGCAATATACATACAGTCCATTTGATATTCTACTGAATAGCATAAACAAGAGGTGTGGAAGTTTTTACCTTATGAAACACATTGGACAGAGGACTACAAGTAAAAATTCTACTAATATTCGTTATTTTCAGCCTCAGACCAGACAATAAAGTTGTAAAGTTATGTTCTTTACAACACACCTTCTTGTTTAGATAAAAAATAACATTTCAGTTGTCTCTATCATTGCTAGTTACACAAATGTTACAACAAAAACACATTTTATTTTGGAATCTTGGAGACAGGAAATAGAACCTTGGCACAAGTGTAGGGCTCCCCTAACAGATCAGGTGTGTACAGTCCACAGGTTTGTTCTGCTGTGTCCACTCTGATCTCCTCAGTTTGTTCTCATATATCAGCCATTCTCCCTCTCATCACTCACACATTACAATACAGCAGTTCGGGGATACGGCTGCTGGACTGTACTAATAAATGAATGATGAACTTTATTTCAAACATAAGCTGGAACAAAATACAAAGGTGAGCGAAAGGCAAAGAGAAACCATAAATTTAAACAGAAGAGGTCAAGATATCGAGGGCAATAAGCCAACCAAAAATAAGAACATACTGTACGACGACTTCACTGTGGCTCCTCAACAACACTTTGGGCTGGTTCTACTAAAGGTCTGCATGTATAAAAACATGCGCAAACTCATTGCACGTGCAAAAAAATGTACAAACTGATTTACTAACAGTGCACACTAAGGGTTGCATCTTTCAAAAGTGCAAAGTAGCACATCTGCATCCAGTTAGTGTGTTTGACACAATGAATGTGCAGAATGAGGCCTTTACAAACAATGGTACGTGTGCTGGGAGGAGAAAATGTAAATATATTAATTCAGCACATGCAAAGTGATTTATCAAACTCCAAAGCACTTCTGCTGATAGAAACTACATCTATATCTAACACATTTCAAAGGGAGGGGCAGACGGTTTGGATGTATAATTATGCACACACGGAGGTGGTTATTGTCCAAGAAGGAGACATCGAAACGATTAAACGAGACGCAGAGAACGCATTTTTCAGCCTCCTGTGAACATTTTTGAAAGAACGGAAGAAAAATGTATGCCCCCCCCCCCACACACACACACACACACACACCATACTACAAACCATGAAAAGATGACAAACACCAATTATTTACATGAATTAATAGGAGTCATGGATCAACAGGTATTAAACAGTGTAGACCAGTAGATGGTTTTTGTCACCAGTTCCTGTTTGGGTCTTTATGAGTCAAACTGATTTATGTTTTTACTTTGTTTTAATTCGTCTGATAGACTGTTCCATAACTTGAAACACCCATCCTTTTTACAGTTGTTCTGACACAAAGCATTTATAAATTCAGTTTCCTTCCCAGGTTATAGCCTCCTCCTCTCTCTGAGAATCCATTCTGTCGTTTATTTGGAAGTAATATATGTCTCGCTTTAAATATTAGTTGTGCTGTTTTAAACTTAATCAAATCTGGAAATTTTAGAGTTTGTAATCTTAGAAAAAGTTTGTTTGTATGGTCTTTATATCCTGCCTTATTTACCAGTCGAATGGCCTGTTTTGCGTTGCATATATTGTTTGTAAATTTGTTTCCCCAAATATGCTAAGTGTCGTTGCTTATAACCATGCTTTCAGCAGAGATGTCAAAAGGATTCACAATCATTACTCAGGTAGAAGTATAGATACTAGGGTTTAAAAAGACTTCTGTAGAAGTTCAAGTATCAACTCAAGTTTTTACTCAAGTCGACAGGGTTACTGTCCACACTGGGGAGAACAAGTAAAATTAAAGCATGATTTCCTTGTTTTGTTCTTTACAGTTGTTGCCCATGGATGAGGAGGCAGATTCACAGCAACAGCACCTGGATTTTTCTTCCCTTTTGTTAAGTTTTTAAAGGGTTTTTTTATTTGAGCCTTTTTTTTTTTTTTTTTACTTCAGTGTGAATAAACCAATTTGAAATGCACAGAGTTCTTTTTCACGTGTTTTCCTATGCCTCACATAAACTCGGGTAACAGTACTGCTCTGCTGACCTCACTAATTATTTGTTTACAGTCTATCCTTGCATTATGTTTCTACGTATGAAATATCAAAACCCACATATTTATGTTTATCACACATGCCAGAGTGTATGTTTGTGTTTTTGGCCTCTGGATTGGAATGTAGGCTTGTAAAGCTAAGACCAGTGTTTGCTTTCCAGCGACCGTCTCCCACACCAGACCCAGTCACATGATCTCGTTTTATGATCCCGTAATGACGCGGCTCTGACTTGACTCCACTTGACTCCTGCCTATGGAAAAGCAAACCAGTTCTTTGGAGGCTCCGTATTGGAACCGGTTAAGCACTGGCTCTAGCACCAGCACCAAACTAACACCAGGTTCTTTTTGGTGGAAAAGGGGTATAAAAGTGTAAAAGTACTGGCTTCAAAACTACTTAAAGAATAAAAGTAAATATAAGGGATGGAAAATGCCATTAGGACTAAAGCTTTGGAGGTGCCACAGGGGCCCATAGTGCACTACCCCACCTCCCCAAAAACATTTTTCTGAAGACCATAATGACTATAACGTTTTATTAAAATGTTAATGTTGAAACATTTGGGATGCACTAGGCTGCCTGTTTCAGCCGCATATACGAACAATGGAAGTGAAGGCATTTTAGTCCAGTGCAAATGTATTAAAGGACCATAAATGTGTCCTACTGAGCATTAACGTGTTTCATGGAGCCGAAGATATGATGACTGGTTAGGCGCAGCAGCACGATGAGGTCGTCTTTCCCACATTAATAACTTTTCCAACTCTTAAATATAGTCACGACACGGCAATAAATACTGCACATGGGTTTTCGGGCTTCATAGGTTTGGGATCAGAAGACTTTCTCAAGTTTTGATTTAATGTGTGAATTTGATCAAATTGATTATACGTTTGGTGTATCAGTTAATGATTAGAAGAAATTCATTTTATTCTCTTTAGTTAAATTATATGTCATGTTATTTTGCTCTGAGAGGGTCCTGTATGTATGTGTTTGCAGACTGCTGAACTGGGTAGCGTTTTGCACCTTTTGAGAACGTTGTGCTTTGTGACCTGATGATGGTGATCACACGTGTATGTGATCAAAGGGAAGGATTGTGGATCTGTACCGTTTATGTCTTTCATTTTGTTCTTATAGCACTTTAGAGCAAGTCAGAAAATGTCACAGAAAATGTCATTCTGCGTTATTACACTGTATCAAGGCCTTTGGAGAACCGAGGTGCCAGTCGGTCTGTGCTGTTCTGGTCTTTTCCAAATACTTACGTAAACATATTTGTGTAAACAATCCTAAAGACACCATGAAGAGCAGATGCTGAAATAAGACACTGGTATTCAGATGACAACACGCCGACCGACCGCCTGTTTACCATGTATGCCGAATAAACCCTTCCTCTTTGAGATGATCCACTCGTTCTGTCTTCGTTAATCAAAAGTCAACAAATATAAGTATTGGAGTGGTGCAAAAAGTCAGGTGGGATGGATCGCATACAAACCCACAGGGTGCTGGAATGGTACATGTTTACACCGCTCATCCAACCACAGTCAAATTCACTCGACCTGGATGGAGCAATTTATCTGGATGTTTTTGTTTTTTTTAATATGAATGATGACAAGCCAGAAAGAAAACAGGCTGAAATGAAACAGGAGCAACGAGGCTATTTTTAAAATGTAAGGAGTAGAAGTAAAAAGTCGTCTGAAAACTAATTACTCCAGTAAAGTGTAGATAACCCACGTTTGTACTTCAGTAAGGGAACAAAGTATTTGTACTTCATTATTTGACACCTCTGGTTTTCAGCAGGAGGACAAGTACAGAGGTTATTACTTTGATCACCTTGTTATTTGCTTTACACGTGACGTTTTCATGAATGGAATTAAGTTGGTGCTCTATGTGTGTCTGAATAATTTCATGCTGTTGCTATGTGTCGTTGCTAGGTTACTGTAACAGCAGCATCCCCGTCGTGGGTCTGGCATGGACCACCACCATTCCTGACACCGTTCGTTTGCCTCAATAGCTGCTGTATCTGATCTGCATGTCATGGATTCTATTTTATGTACCAACACTAACCTGACTGACATCCCGCCTTATCAAACATGTAGTTAGAAAATATATAGTCCGCCAAATCCAATTCTCAGCTCAGTTTCTATGTCCATAAATCAACAAATGTTAATGACACAGGCTATGTGCTGTAGTCCACATAAATGTAAAGCCTTCTGTGACCAACCTTTAACCTCACACCTACAGTCATATTTGTACATTATTCACAAAATTCAGTCCTTTAAACATTAATAAATGACATGAGCAGACATGCTGTTATTAAGGTCTGTGGTCTCTACACATCTATTCTGTTTTGTGTGTTTTAATACAGGAGCTTCACTGCAGGATTCAACTAAACAACTAAATGAACCACATTTTTAACCCATAAAGACCCAAACATCCACCGGCGACCAGAAGTATCTACTGATCTAAACCGTTTAATACCTGTTGATCCACTAATCCTATTAATACAAGTGAATAATTGGTGTTAAATGCAGTTTGTCATCTTTTCATGGCCATCACATATGACCCATGTGGACGTTCAGAGGCTCCATAGTTACCGTGGCAACATCATCATCTTCTACAACACTGATTCACCGGTAAAACCCATGGAGTTTGAAAAATAACAGTGGATGGGGACACTTGAATCCGTGTATCATTCCTTCTTTTCTTATTCAGTTGAGAATCCACAATCTGAAAACGAAAAAAATGACTCATTTCATTACTCATGTACAAATCAAAAATCAAAAAACGAGTTGTTTTTCATTCTTTCTCGGAAGTTCCTGACTTCTTCGTGTGTTACGTGAAGTGGCTTTTAATTAGACTGGCTGCCACGGCCGCACTGTATTAAACAAAACAAGTCAGAATAGGCAGAATACACGGCAGGTGCTTGAGTTAAGCAGAATACTAACAAACCCACGACTGTCCACCTTAACACACCAAGAAGGCAGTAACTCCCGGGTCATACCAAATCGGATATCGAAAATGTCAACAGGAAACCCGACATCTGGTCCATTTGCTTATTTCCAATTTTTAATTTGTGCGTGCAGTCGGAAGAATGAAAAACAAGTCGGTTTTTTTTTTCTTTTTCTATTTGTACATGAATAATGAAATAACGAGTTGTTTTTTCATTTTCAGATTGTGGATTCTCAATTGAATATGAAAAGAATGAATAACACACAGATTCAACTGGCTTATATTCAGTTAATGATATATTTTTGCTGGTAAAGTCACTTTTTCTTCAGTTTTCTGTGTTTCTGATAGAATAACCCTCAACTTAAATCTCAGCTTTTATGAACATCTACATCAGTGGTTCTCAGCCTTTTCTGAACAAATACCCCTTTACATCATCTTGAGCCTCCTGCTGCCCCCATTTTGGTCCGAGTGCCCCCCTCACAGCTTTCTCGTTCTAAATGCCCCACTGACGGTGTCCCAATGCCACCTGGGGGGTGAGAAACACTGATCTACATGATCAGTGAATTAAATATAGGAAAATACATGGTTTTTACTTAAACAGTGCAAAACATAGAAGGTAATATTATAATAAATGGTGATAAATCACTTAAGAAAGGTTAAATAGAGAGAAAAGTTTACTTGGAAATCAACACATATATTTATCTGGGTTTTTACTGGTTAATTTACCATTTAAATTAAATGTAGTAAAGTTAAAGGCATATTTCAACATAGAAAAACCTGTTTGGTATTGGAAGAAAAACATCTGATCTTGAATAAATCATACAGGGCTTAAGATAAATGGTTTTAAGTCACTTCAGAAAGGTTAAATTTAGAGGATAAACTCATGTGGGAACGGACACAAAAGAAGTACTGGGTCTTTCACGGGTTAATTAATGAATCACACATAGATTTCTGACGTAGAATAAACCTGACAGCACTGACTCCACAGCGTCATTAAAACTACAGCCGTATTTGAGTTATTTATTCATCAGCTTAAAAACCCCAAAATGAAATGACCTGCTACCACTCAGTAGCATTTAATTTGAGAATGTAAGCGGGAAAGGTGCGTGAGATGAATTTCAACCGACTGGTTCATATAACTTTGACAACACATCATTACTCATGACACAAAAGCGTTCATTAATTATGTACGTTTACTTCACTGGTTCCTGAAAATGAAAGCTATTCTGCATTAAATGTTTACAGAGATTGTCACTTTGCAGCAAGATTTCTGTTTGAACAGCTGTGATTTTCTGTACTAACGTTTAGTTCAATGTCTTCTTCATGGCTTACAATATATTATTTATTATATATTTAAGGCCCTGTTTCTTTTTTTTTCTAATTTAACAATAGACGTTCTGTCCTTTTAATATTTAAAGGAAAAATAAAGCTGTTGCTTTAGTGATAATAAATGAGTGTTTCCAAGGATTGTTACTCCATCAGTTTAAGTTTTCATACAAACACAAATGGGTATCATTTCTATTCATTTTATAAATAAAAAATGGTCACTGTACTAGTCAAGTGGTGAATGTTTCATGATAAATACAATTGAGTCACTGTTAATATCTTTAATAAAAACATCCTTTACACTACTTCCAGGAAAGTACAGACATACAACTTTAATCTAAAATGTGTTTAAACTTTTATTCGACTGACAAAAGTTCAATTAGAAAAAAAAAAAGCTTTTCAGTGACCAACTTAATTTTATTTTGTACATTTTTAGAAACTTAGAGAAAAACTTCATATCCACGGTCGCAAATCCATCGATCAACCAGTAGATCTTCAACACCTTGTAGCTCAGAATAACTAATGTCTTATTGATGTGAAGTTTCTCAAGCACCATTTTCCTTTAACCTGTTAAATACACCGCCATGACAAAATGTCCTCTTATTCCCAGGGCTATGAGAAAAGAATAACATCATTTTGTTCCGTCATCCCTGGTTATGGACTTCTCACAGCTTTCTCGACACCATCTGAGCAGAACTTTTTCTTGTACGGTGTCTGATAACTATTGTGTGATTGGTCAGAAATTCGAAGTGGGCGTGGCCATTGAGTGGAGGACCTCCCAGGAGTTCTGCACTTGAGTTCCTCGTGAAGTATGAAATATCCTACCCAGAACCAACTTTGTTCTCATTCTTGCCACCTCGAGAAACTAAACAAGTGTGTGTTCTTGCGGAGCACACAGGCTTTTATTCTTATATATCAGCAGGGAAGTCTATGTTCTGAGCCCATAAAGACCCAAACATCCACTGGTGACCAAAACCATCTACTGAGCTAAACCGTTTAATACCTGTTGATCCACTGATCCTATCAATACATGGAAATAATTGGTGCTAAATGCAGTTTGTCATCTTTTCATGGTCATCAGATATGACCCATTTGGACGTTCAGAGGCTCTGTAGTTACCGTGGAAACATCAGCATCTTCTCCAACATTGATTCACCAGTAAAACCCATGGAGTTGGATCAGTGACAGTGGATGGAAACACTGGGTTTGTGTTCAGTTAATGAGAGATTTGACATAAAAAGTCACCTTTTCTTTTGTTTTCTTTGTTTTGATGAAATAACCTTTGAATTACTTCTGAGCTTTAATGAACATCTACAGGATCAGTGAATTAAATGTTGGAAAATACATGATTTTCACTGTAAAGACACAAAATACAGAGGACAGTATTATGATAAATGGTGATAAATCACGTAAGAAAAAAAATATTTTGGAACTGCCACAAAAGTACCACTGGGTCTTTATGGTTTAAAATGACCAATGGGACAACAGACATGTCGTTGTTCGTCCTTGTGTCCTACAGTTCCACGTTTCATTTCTGGATGTGGTGGTGGATTAGGGTAAGTGTTTTCCAAAGTCCTCCTGAGCCCATGTCTTTAAATTCATCACTATAAAAGGACAATTTCTCATCCAATGCCACCTGAGGATTGACGGTCACACACATTCAACAGTGGTTTCATCCCCTTGGTCTTTACACGGAGACATTTACATGGACATGTTTTGTACTGTCAGTGATGGAAAAATGAAATTATTTTTTGTTGAAAAATATTCATTTGAAGATTAGATTAGATTAGATTAGATTAGATTAGATTAGATAGAACTTTATTGATCCCCAGAGACCTCAGGAAATTGAAGTTCCAGTAGCAGTACAAACACTAAATATTCACACAAGAAATACCACAAAAAAAAAAGAAAAAACAATAACTATAAAAAACAGTAGTGAAAAATTGCAGTTGCTCATTGGAACATACTAGTAGAAACAAGTAGTAGTAATAATAATAATAATAATATTATTATTATTATTAGTAGTAGTAGTATTAATCACAGGATAAAAGTTATAATATTGTGATAACAGTAATAGTAGTCATAATAATATACAAGTAATACAAGTATGTAAGTAATAATAAGACTTTGTCATTAAGTTTTGCTCCATAATCTGTCCTTGAAAAGACGAGTCGTTTGGTGGATGCTGCGTTTACGTCCGGTCCTGATCCTTCATTTGTAACCACCTCACCTGCTCACTGTGGAATCTGCCAGAACACTGTTACCTGTACGTTCTACAAACCTCTGCCCTGTTTGATTTCTGTCCCAAGAGACAAAATAAAAGTTGGTCCAGTGCATTAACAAATAATTGATTCTAATTCTTTTAGTTCATTTTATAAAAAGTTCCAAAATCCATTTTCACATACATGATACTGATAAAAATTACAGCTGCTACTATTTTATTTACTGGATATTATGTATGAATTTAATATTTTTTGCAGCAGCGTTTGCGGTTTCAGACTGAACGCCTGAAACGCTGAATCATGTAGCTGCAAGGTTGAAACAGCAAGGTGTTAAAGGAGTTTTACAAAGAATCTGTGACTTATTTTTGTGTAACAGGGTGACAATATTATGTGTCATATGGCTTCAAAAACAGAAGCAAAAACCTATGACACAAAGCAATTTACGTGGGAAGTGCAAAATCAGATTTCATTCCTATTTCTTACACCCTTCATTTCACGTCCTCCCTGTGGTTCACAGAATACATTCTGAAGCACAGAAAAGAAAAGAGACACATTCCTCAAATTTCATAAAGTTCTCCTAACCCAGAGCCTCCAGATAATATGAACACAACAAGGATGTCAGAGTGGCAAATTAAAACATATGCTCTTTGGTAATGGATGAGCAGGGGGAAATGAGCCTGTGTTAAATGTATGTCAAATAAAGAAAGGGCCTTAACTAGAAACATGTGAACCTACTGTTAGGCTTGAGCTTTCCTCTGGGCAGAAGAAACAGCTGACAGGAAAAAACACACTTGTTAGTGTACACTCTCGCCTTGCAAGGAATTAGACACAACCTGGCAGGTAGCTCTCCTGATAATTGAAGACACTACACCGTAAACACCTCAAAGCTGTTGTTATTCCAGAATCTTGTTAACAGCTGTGGATGACAGAAACGTGTGAACGCTGATGTTAAGGGCATATAAAAAGAGAATTTTTTGTGACAAGTTGCACAAAAATAACAGCAGCAAGTATTTTAGTTGCAAAATGTTGTCATGGCTCACGGCTAGGAGGGAAATGACTTGAAACGGCGTCATTGGAGTTTTGAGCATGGTGAAAAAAACACCATGATTTGAGGATCTGTCTGGATATTATGTGTCAAATCCGGCCGTGGTGTTATTTACGAAGGCCCTCAGGTGCAGCGCAAAATCACACATTGGAAAAGAAAACATGACGTGACCTTTGAAAACACAAAATAGTACAGCACGAGAAACCAAACGCATATGTGACAGTTTGCCATTTGGATTTGGAATAGGCTCCACTCTTAAAGGCACAAACTGCAAATAAGTTTGGGAATGAACAACAGTGTTTCCAACTCCTCAGTAATGAAAGCGTCTGATGTCGTTGCTAAAAGTTGTTAAATGGCATCATCACCTAATTTCCATAATTGTAAATGTGCATGTAAATGTAATGAACGATGTAGGAGAGGAACAATATGGTGTTAGAGACAAAAAGCGAGTATAAAAAAAAAAACCTAAATATGTTTTGAACTATAAATGAACTACACTCTGTTTTTTTAATGCCCCAATTCCAACCCTCCTCCTTTATCTGGGCTTTGGGGACAGCAGGGGTGTCAAACATACGTCCCATGGGCCAAATCCAGCCCGCCAAAGGGTCCAATCCGGCCTATGGGGCGAATTTGTGAAATAGAAAAATTATACTGAAGATATTAACAATCATTACTTTTATACAAAAATCCACACGTAACATGGTCAAAAAGACACAAAATGATGTGCTACTATTTTTTCAAATTTCTTTTTATTCTCTCACAGGCCCATTCAGGGAATCAAAGTAATTATGCAAGGCAAAGTGTTTCAGAAAAATGACCGCTGTTGCAAAATCACTTGCAGTTTATTTGTGTTTAAATAGGCAGGTTCTGTACATAACCCGAGTGGACACGATGGGTTACACACAAAACCTGGTATGAGACTGAGATTCAGGAAAAACCCACATCTGGATAAAAAAAAACCACTAGGACCGTCCCACTTAACACGGTGTCTTTATTTATAGCAGTATATAAGACCATTTACAGCCATGTTTTCAGATCTAATGTACTGACACTGAGGCAGCTTTTCATGTCCCAATTTTGGTCTTATTTTGGGTCCCAGTATTTGATTAAAAATTAATTAATTTTGGGATGGTTCAGAGCAAGAGTATATATTTTTTTTGCATTTATCTGAGGTCATCAGTAAGTACATCATGGGGGTAAAATGTCTAAATTTCTCTTTAATTATTGGGTCTAAAAAGCTGGAAAAGTGCCAGGTACCAAAAAAAAACCCAGTTTCATAGACGCACCCACATACAGACCAATATGATCTAAAGTGAATCTGACCAGTAAAATATTATCATAATTACATTTAGATCATGACAAGCACAAAGTTTTCTCTTTCACTGTAAAAAAATCCTGTTGTTTTTACGGAAAAAAACTGGCAGCTGTGGTTACCAGAGAAATACTGTAAGAAACAC
>JAPQRP010000005.1:51282848-51296176 GCA_037367295.1 Apogon hyalosoma
CTCTGGTATCCGCCAAAATGTCAGCTTTTTCGGATTAAAAATATTGTCTTTTTCAAGTAGTTTGGTTTTTGAGAGGTCAGTGTAATGGACCTGTGCAAGTCATTTTCCAGGAAATGTTTTTTTACTTGCAGAATGTCTGTCTTTTTTTTCCAACAGAATTGTTGCTGTTTAAACTTTGGTTTTTGTGTGTGGGCAGTGGCTAGACTTCATATATTAGACTAGAATGGAGAAATAAGGGTCCTCCATCTTACCACTAGCCTTTTTACGCACCATTGTGTATGTGGTGTAACACCTTTTTCCAAGGTAGGTTATGTTTTTACCCTGGGTTTTACCACGTTGACTTTTTGTAGAAAAAATGGCTTTCTTTTTTTCGATAGCATCTCCTTTTTTGGTCATAGAGTGTTGTAAGTCCTGAGCCTTTTACAAATAAAGTTTTCCTCCGAAGAGGTGGGGTGGAGGTGGGTTTAAGAAAAAAAATTAATTTTATAACCATGTAAGCTTTTATTTGGTGCCTTGTTCACCCACATTTTTGTTGTTCCTTGGCCCAGAAGCATTGTAAGTCTCAAGTGGCATAACTCTTTGACCTGAAGGCACGGTGTTCTACAGCCCAACGCATTTTCAATTTTGAGCAGTCTTCATCACTGGTTTCCACCTCAATTCCAGTTTTTTTTAAGTTAAAGCATTGTCTTTTTCAAGTTATTTGGTTTTGGAGAGGTCTTTGAGACTGACCTTTGCCAGTAATTTAACAGTAAATGTTTGTTTACGTGTAGGACGATTGTCTTTGTTTCTCTACAGAGGTAATTGTTGCTTTTTTAGCTTTGGTTTTTGTGTTTGGTCAGTGGCTAGACTTCACATAGTAGTCTAGAATGGAGAAATAAGGCGACTCCATGTCTTCACTAGTCTTTTTTTTGACATCATTTTTTAAGTAGTATCACACCTTTGGCCAAGGAAACTTACATTGTTGACTTGGTTGGCACCAAGTTGAGAGCAACAAGTGCTTTCTTTATGTTGAGGGAAACCAAGTTTCTTTCACAGAGTGTTGTAAGTCTTGAGCTAATAATCCTTTTTTGGTCCCGAGATCACCACCTGTGTTAGTGTTCCCTGGCCCAAAAGCATCTTAAGTCTCAAGCGGTGTATGTCTTTGTGACCTGAACTCAGGCTGTTTCCCAGCCCAGTGTATTGTTAGATTTTAGCAGTATACATCTCTTCTATCTCCATCAATGCCAGGTTTCTGCAATTAAAAAGCAGTGTCTTCTTCAAATAGACTGGTTTTTGAGAGGTTTTTGAAATCTACCTGTGCCAGTATTTTATATAGTAAATGTTGGTTTCCAAGCAGGATGGTTCTCTTTTTTGTATAGGGACGATCAGTGCTGTTTAAGGTTTGGTTTTTTTTTTGGCAGTGGCTTGAGTTTATAGACTGAATTTATCATGACCGTCCTGTGGTTTAACGAATTGCCTCTTTCAATAGTGTACGATGTATATTTAGGTGTTCCTTAGGCGACCCTTAGCCGTCTTTTGTGTCTTGTAGCGTGTTTCGTTTTTTCTTTTTTTTTCTTTTTTTTCCAGGTTTTCTGGTTCTGGAGTTGGACATTCCTGATACGTGATACTGGACCCACGTTTTCTGGTGTTTGAGTGGTCATCAAAATCTTCGTTCTCATTTTCTTTGTCCTTTTTTTTCTCCTCTGTCCACTCACCCCAAACGGTCGAGGCAGATGATCGCCTACCAAGAGCCTGGTTCTGTTGGAGATTTTTCCTTTTGTAAAAGAAGGTTTTTTCCTCCCCACTGTCCCCTTTGGCTTTCTCTTGAAGGATTTGTTGGGTTTATTTTCACTACAATTTTTCAAATATTTTAATTTTTGAATTATTAATATTTTGCTTAATACAAATAAAACTCCACTAAATTGAATTGAACAGAATCAGTTATTGTTTTTTTTTTTTTCTTTGCTGCCAAAGCCTTTGTCAGTATTGAACAGTATTGATCTTTTTGTGTCCAGGATTCCTGGTCTTACTGCCTCAAAATATTGTGTAATTGCTAACAGTGTAATGGAATAGAACATAAAATAGATTTTATAGTTTTTTAATAGTTATTACATATATCCAGCATCCACCAACACTGAACTGGCTGAAAATGTTACAGTGATCCCCCATAAATATTCAAAAAATTACACTAATATGTTAAAGCTGTAAAAAGTTTTGATATTTTAATAAGGTGAAACAAATCGGTGTGACCTGAATTCCTCAAACAGGTTTCAAAAACATAGTATTTGCAGGGTTCTAATCGGTGTGTGACGCATGCAAGAAATATACAGGAAAGACATGCGCAGTATGGAAACCCACATAAAGATGGTGGGAATCACCTAAAAATTTTTTACAAAAGAAATCATATTTAAATAAACTATACATGATACATCCCATGAACACCGTGTATAATCTGCATTCAAGTGTAGTTTTATCCCCGAATGCAGTGTCGAGGATATTATGTTTATGTCCGGCTTGCTCCACCGCCAGATATCCTTCGTGTTAACGCAATAACTTGAAAAATATTGGGTTTCAAAATTCCAAATTTTCCACATCAATATCATGGAGAGGAAGAACTGATTCAATTTTGGACGATTTACCATTTCTAGATTGGCCACAAGGGGCCACTCAGAAGTTTAAAATCATTAAACACTTTTGTTCATATCTTTGGAACTATTTGTCTGATTGACTTAAAATCACATACAAATGAAAGGTCATGACCTGGGGATGCCTCACATCATGACCTCATAGCTGTCTGGTTAAGGATTGGGGGTGCTTGGGTATATACCCCTAGCCATTGCTTGCGACGGCTGGTTTTGTCTAGTTTAAAAATGTTATTGGTTGTTCAGTGAGTAGTCAAGTTACGTGTTTCCTTTCTGGGGCGCAAGAACCCCCCACAGGAGTAAACATCACATCCTGAAAAGAATCACAACCTTTCTCAGAAATGGAATCAGCAAGTAGATCCGTAAGTAATTCTGCTAAGATGTGACTAACTGGGTAGTGGATACTTGTATAGCTCAGTGGTTAACACAACTGACTTCATTGTGGGAGGTGGGGGTTCATTTCCTGGTATCAATGATATTGTTGATTTGTTTTAGCCTTTATGATGACTTTCAATTTCTTTTAATGCCATGCGATCTACCCGTTATGCCTTCACAGCTGATCTAAATGCATTGTCCATACTATAAGTGGAAAAGATACTTGTCAGGGACATGTCTGACTTTAACAATAGAGCCATAGAAAAACGTGCATGTTTGAAGGATAGACGAGTGAAATTTACATATAAAGAGTACATGACAAAACATATGCTCTGTATTTTTATTTTAACCTAAATTAATATTTTAAAATAGTGGTGCATGTACATGTGTCTTAGTGGTGATATGTGGTTATAATGCAGCTGAAAACTGACTTAGTGATATTTTTTTTTTTTTTTTTTTTGGGTGGAGTGCAGTATCTATCCGCCACTGGTGACCTGTTCATCACAGCCTACTTAATCAGACAAAACGAGTCTGCATTACTACTGGTGCTGGAACATCCTGTGAAGGAGGAAATCTGTCTCTGACCATGTCTGACTGATGGAGCAGTGACTTAGTGCTCACACATACTTGACAATGGGCTGTAGTGTAAATTACCTCATGGATCTGCTAGTATTATATGTGATCTTTGAAGTAGCTAGCAATGAAAATTCACTATAGGTACACTTTAAAGCTGTAGGAGGTGAAATCATGGGAAAAAAATGGTAGACTTTAAAAATGCAGACGTCCCCCCTCAGATGTAAAGATCGAATATCATTATAGATGATCTGATGCAGCTTCTCGCAGCAGAAGAAATGAGAAGTCGCACCCCCCCCAAATCTGCCTAAAGACACCTATCATAAATCAAAACCTGTGTCATGGTGTAGATTTTTAAAAAGGCCAAATCCGTATTCTTGTTTCCTCTCAGACCACTGGAAATACTAAATCTGGGTGCTTGCACAGGTCTTGAAAGACTTAAAAAGTATATAATTTCTAAACACTACTTTTCAGACATTGAAAAGTCTGGAATTTTGTGTTAAAGTCACGTAATTTTGAAGATAAGAAATTCATGAGGAAAGCATATAAAAAACTTGATATGATTTCATTAACAGGTTGGTACTGGAATGATTCTAATGAAACTTGTTTGTGTGTTATCCATGCACTTCTGTGATTTTCATGTTTTGAAAACATTTCTGTCAGTAAATTCAATTTATTGCAAATTATGCATTCATTCATTTGTACATTTATAAAAATGAACTTTTCTTCTACACATAACTGGTACAAACTCTACCAAAAAAGGAGTACGCAACTATAAAAAAGTATATAAAGTAAAAAAAAAAAAAAAAGTCTGGAATTTTTATTTGGATAAAGCGCAAACGCTGTAAATTCTGAGAGGGAATTACATATTTGTTTTGCTCAGTGATGCCAAAAAACTATCAAACACTGCAGCTTCAACTCATAAGTACCTAAACATCAACATCATTTACTGAAATAAAGTGTTTATATATACTATAATAATGATGATGATGTCACATTTAACCCATAAAAACCCAAACTTCCACGGGTGATCTAAACCATCTACTGATCTAAAATGTTTCATACCTGTTAATCCATTAATCCTATCAATCCGTGTAAATAATTGTTGTAAAATACAGTTTATCATGATTTCATGGTCATCAGATATGACCCATTTGGACGTTCAGAGGCTCTGCAGTTACCGTGGAAACACCGTCATCTTCTACAACATTGATTCACCAGTAAAACCCATGGAGTTGGATCAATGACAGTGGATGGACACACTGGGTTTATGTTCAGTTAATGGTATGTTTTGCTTAAAAAGTGGCTTTTTCTTCAGTTTTCTCTGTTTTGATCGAATAACTCTTACATTTACTATGAGCTTTAATGAACATCTACATAATTAGTGAAATAGATATAGGAAAATACCTGATGTATACAAAAAAGCCCAATGCAGAGGATTATAGTTTCATAAATGGTGATAAATCACTGGTAAAAGATTAGATTTGGAGAAAAAAATTCATTTGGAAGTTAACACCAAAACTAGTCCTGAGTCTTTCAGGGTCAAAGGGTGTCTAGACTATATCCAATGGCTAAACTGTCACACTTAAAAGATGTCAACATGTGAAGTTGTTTGGTGTTCTTTGCCATATTTACTATTCAGTTCATCATGTTGTGTTCATTTCAGTTTTTATTTATGAGCCCTATGTCACAATAAGATTGTCTCACAGGGCTTTACAGAGTTAGCTGAATATAAACAAACAACAGTCAAATAAACCGGACATGAGGGAAATGGATTAATGTCCCGGGCATCCCCCGTCCTCAGACCCTCCTTCTCAGCAAAGAAAAACTCCAAAAACCCAGTGGGAAAAGAGAAACCTTGGGGAGAACCACAGTGAAGGAGAGATCCACTCCCATGGACGGACAAGCTGTAGATGCACCAGGACTGATGGACGTCCATCTGCAGTTCCAGTCTGTAAGGATGCAGTAGGACGGGGTCACATGAGGGGATCCATCTAGTCGGATGGTACAGGTGGGGGTGAGGAGGTCCATCCAGAGAGGTGAGGGTGTGTGTTATTATGTTGTGTTATTTACTTACATGTTGGGTTAGCAAAGCAGTGACACTACAGTAAGCTACAGAGCTGAGGCATATGTGTAAAGACAAGCCCCTCTGAAAACACTCAGACTGGACTTCCCCACACTTGTTGTGTCCTTCATGTAGTATAAATACTGTATTCTAGTGTATTTCTTAACTTTTCTTAATATTGCAGTTCCAAACCAGTTGTGCCTTGGGCAGCCAAATGGCCAGCAGCAGCCCTGCAGATAACAGTAGTGTTCACTTGGTTCCTAATATAACCCACAGCTGGAATCAAGTGGCAGAAACATATTTTCACAACCTACCAGGTAGTTCTGTGGTCTCTGTCTTTTCTCCAAGCCATCTCTTTTTTTCTTATATCTTTGTACATTAAAGAGGCTGAAGATCTCCAGGTGATCCTTTGATGGATTAGATATCTGCAGGAAACAGGAGAAACGGTACAGAACAGTGAGTGTGGGAGCAGGAATGACACAAAATAAAAGGCTGAAATGGTTATGCTATCAGGTTTACACTCAGAAATAAACTGGTTAGAGCAGGGGTCTCAAACTCATTTTCTTTCAGGGGCCACATTCAGCCTGATTTGATCTCAAGTGGGCCAGACCAGTAAAATTATAACCTCTAAATAATGACAACTCCAAATTTTTGGTTTTTAGTGCAAAAAAAAAAAAAAAAAACCATTATATTATGAAAATACTTTTCTAAACTATCCAAACAAAAAAGATGTGAATAACCTGAAATAACTAAAATTTCTTAAGAAAAATAAGTTCAATTTTGACAATATTATGCCTCATCATTTCTACATGTGCATTATGGATCAGATCTACAAAGACACTAAACAGTAAAAGGCAGAAGATTGTTCAAATTGTGCTTAATTTTCCTTAGTCATTTCAGGTTGTTCATATTTGTTCAGGTTATTCACACTTTATTGTTACAGGATAGTTTGTAAATGTAAATATTTTCATAATTTAATGTTATTTTTTGCACTAAAAGACAAAAATTTGAAGTTGTCATTATTTATAGGCATAATGTGATATTTTTTTCCACATCAAAGCAAGAAGAAAACATGGAGTCATTATTTTTAGTCAATTATTATGCTATTATTTTACTGTAGATCATATTGGTCTGTATGTGGAACCTGAACTAAAATGAGTTTGACAGCCTTGACTGGAATTTTGGCACTTTGCAAATTCATCCCACAGGCTGGATTGGAACCTTTGGTGGGCCGTATTTGGCCCCCGGGCCACATGTTTGAGACCCCTGGGTTAGAGCTTGGAAGAGATGGTGATTATGATAAAAACAATCAGAATATCATAGAAACACCAAAATGACACTGTTCACTTCTGGTTTTTAGATTGAGAGACAAACAGTGAACATAAAAACAAGTGCCGCCATCTACTCATTTATTTGAGTAGATGTCTGACTGATGGAGCAGGTTGTTTACTGCAACCCTACTCCTATGGTTTTTACTGGTGAATCAATGTTGTAGAAGATGACAGTGTTTCCACGGTAACTACAGAGCCTCTAAACATCCCAATGGGTCATATCTGATGACCATGAAAAGATGACAAACTGTATTTTACACCAATTATTACATGTATTGATAGGATTAATGGATCAACAGGTATCAAACATCTTAGATCAGTAGACAGTTTTGGTTGACAGTGGTTGTTTGGGGCTTTGTGGGTTGAATATAGGAACATGCACGAAACACAAAGGATAATATGGTAATATGCTTATAAATCACTTTAGAAAGGTAATAATTTGAGGACAAAAATCATGGGAACTGCCACAAAAGTAGCACTGGGTCCTTATGGGTTAGTTAATAAATTGCACACAAATTAGAAAATACCTGATTTATACAGAAGAATGCAGACAATAATATAATAAATGTTATAAACCACTTTAGAATGGTTACATTTGAAGAAAAACCTGATTTGTACTGAAAAAATGCAAACTGAAGTTGATAATATTATAATAAATGGTGATAAATCACTTTAGATTTATTTATTTATTTATTTATTATCTATTTTAAAATCATTTAAAAGTCGACACAAAAGTGGTTCTGGGTCTTTCAGGGTTAAGCAGGTTGGGCAAGGGTAAAGTTGAGGACAGATGACTTTGCTGCATCTCCATTTAAACGATCCAGCTGAAAGCTCTTTAGCCAACACACAACCATAGGAACCAGCGAAATCCACGCAAAATCATTAAGGCTGATGAGTTAAATAGGGCAGGGATTCATCTGAATTTATATCTGATTTGCAACTGCACGAAGATGAGCGTGACTGACTCATTGCTCAAATTGATGAGTTTATTGCTCAGGCCATGTTGCACATGGCGGGACAGGAAGGACATTAAACACTCTGACCTTTTTGTCTTTCACGTGTGACGACGACGGACTGAAGGGTAGCCAGCGTTAAACATTTCAACATTTTAATCCTCAGGCATCCAAAGTCGCCCTGCGTTCGGCCTGTGCTCAGTCTCTTCCTTTTGAGCGCCACAGCTCTATCCTCCACATCTATCTTCCATTTTTAATCATTTGCTCTCCTCTTCCTCTCTGTGCATCCAACCCCCCTCTCAATTTGTTTTGATCCCATTCTTAACAGCCGTGTGCACTTCTGTAAGTAAGAGTGAATCACCCAAGGGGCTCTCATCAAAGGGCTGCCAGGAAGACAAAGAGGCCGGGCAGCTCTGCGCTAACTGCCAATGTCCTTAAAGGGACTCGCTGCCAATGCCACCTTTGATCAGTACACCATGACTGGATCCTCACAGCAGAGGGACCGGCACACAGCTTTTGGTGTCACACTGTAACATAGCATCATTGAACCATTTCAGCTACTGCTACATTTTTTCCAGCTCACTCTGTATCTATTGTCTATATCAGGGGTGTCAAACATACAGCCTGCTAAAAAAAAAAAAGGCTCCAATCCGGCCCGTTGGATGAATTTGAAAATAGCAAAAATTACCCTGAAGATAATAATTTAAGCTGAAACCATTAATTGACTCGACTAAAAAAATCATTCGATTCCAATTTTCCTGAATCGAAGCTTTGTTTCCTTAGTTTTGCTGTTGCTAAACATTGGTTCCACTGTTGTGTTTCCCACGGATGCTTATTGTGACGCACATGACGCTAGGATCAACACAAACAACATGGAGCATAGCTGAGAAGAGACAAGGACAAAAAGGCAGAAAATATCTATATGTTGACTTTTCTACATTGGAACCATCACGTACTCCTGTAAACTTTTAATCTTTCACACAAACATTACAAATATTTGTCTTAATTTTTTTTCAGTTGTATGTTCCATCTTACAGGAGTGATATTTTGCTTTTTTTAAATGGAATTCTTCATTTTCAAACATCTCCCTGTGGTCTCCATAAACTGTAAATGCTCTGCTTGGGTCTGAATTCTTCAGTCATTCAACTCCACAGCTCCATCTTCAACCCTATTTCTGACTAATGACATCAGAAAGGTGCTTTGGAGCGCTGGCCCTTTAAATGCACATGAGCCACTTCAGGCCCCACCTCCTCCAGTTTGTTGGTTGTACTGCTCTCCCGTTTAACCACTAGAGTTCATTAATACAACCAACAACTGAAGATTTTAGATAATCGGCTCGAAGTTTGGACATATTTTCAGTTTTTACTCCAACCGCTGCCGCTGACAAACAATTATGTCGAACTGGAGAAATGTTCATCGGAAGTCTTGACCTTATATGTGCAAATGTCATGACATAGCTAGTTATAGATGTAACAAATTAAGAAGGAATTAAAACAGGTTGTAGAAATCCACTGGATTTTTGCCCAAATGAATCTAAATATAGCTTTGCAGCACCTGGAGGGTTCAAATTCAAACTGTATGAACTGTTAGGGTCCAAATACACCAAGAAATGAACCAAAGACTAATAAAAGTGGAGTCAGATCAATATGAGCCCTTTAAGTTGTTAATAAGTTGGTTGAAAACTGCTGTGCACATATTGTTTATAGATGTCATTGGACTTTGTTGTTTATATCTATAGATATTTATATACTTTTATACCATTATTGTACTTATTTCTATATAGATATTTTTTTATATATCCTTTTACTTTAATACTTTTTGTGGTGGTTGTTTCAGTTTGTTCTGGAATAAAGGACAAAATGATTTTCAGACATGTCTGTTTCACATTTTTTCTTTTTTTTTCCCACCTATTCAAATAATTATTTGAATAATCTATCAAACTAGTCAGTAGATCAGTAATTGTAGCAATTGCTTACAAAATAATAGTAATTGAAATACTTCAAATATGTAGCAATCAATTACAAAAATAATCTATAATTGTTGCTCTAATATTAAGTCAATTTAACCTCTAGCAGGCCGGACTACTAATATAAACTAAAATAAAAGTTGATAAATAGTAATAACGCCAAATGTTTCACTATGCTTTACTCTGAACAGTAAGTAAAATTACATGACTAAAATGATTACATTTACAAACTATCCTTTCACAAAAAAAAAAAAACATGCCAATAACCAATGAACATGATATTTGTCAAGAAAGATAAGTGCAGTTTTAACAATATTCTGCCTGTTATTTAATGTTTTGTGTACTTGTAGAGCTATGAAACTGGGTTTATTTTGGTACCTGGCACTTTGCCAGCTTTTTTAGACCCAATAATTACAGAGAAGTTTAGACATATTTCCCTCCCATGATGGACCTAATGATGACCTCAGATACATGCAAAAAAAATTATACTCTTGCTCTGAGCCATCCCAAAATGAATGAATTTTTAATCAAATATTGGGGCCAAAAATAGGACCAAAATTGGGACATGAAAAACTACCTAAGGGCACTTTCACACCGCTAGTTCGATTATTTGGTCCGCACCAGGCAATAAAATTGTTATTATGTAGCATGTAGACTCCAGTGTGGTCCACTTTCACACCTGCAATCGAACCAAAATTGGTCCGATTGACGTTTCATCAGTGTTTGTTTTCCGGTAGAAATAAGCATCAATTTTGACTCACAGTGGAACGATACGTTGGCACATTGGTACTGGCTCGTATCTTTGTATTTTACATTCTCTGTATTGGCCCTTTTTGGCAAAATATCCAATTGGAGAATGAGTCGTGCGTCTGGAGAACAATCTGCTGATGCACTGGAGTCGTCGAAGGCTTATAGTGCGTCATTTCAGGCAGAGGAGACGCACTATTTTCATGAATGTGGTCCTGCTGACCTGACCTGACCCAAGATGCATTTGGAATAGTTCGTTTGGACCGACTCTATGGTTTGGACCCGAGTTCGCATTCTCACCAGAGGGACCGCACCAGAGTTTGGCATTTGGTGTGGAGTCAAGCGGTCCCAGACCACCTCTGTTTGGAGGTCTGGGTCCACTTGATTTAGTGCGGATCCAAGTGTGATTGATGCTTTCACACCAACGAAAATGAACCAAACTAAGAGCTTTTGGTTCGAATGGAACGTTTGGTGCGCACACCCTAAGTATCAGTGCATTTGATCTGAAAACATGGCTGTAAATGGTCGTATATAGACTATAAATAAAGACATTGTGTTAAATTAGTGGATCCTAGTGGTTTTTCTAATCCCCATGTGGGTTTTTCATGAATCTCAGTCTCATTCCAGGTTTTGTATGTAACCCACCATGTCCACTCCCGTTACATGCGGAACCTGAACAGTTAAACACAAATAAATCATGAGTGATTTTGCAACAGCGGTCATTTGTGTGAAACACTCTGCCTTGCATAATTAAATATCTCTTTATTCTCTCACAGGTACATTTTGGGAATTTATCTAAGAAAAAAAAAATAGTAGTAATTTCCTTGTCCTTTTGACCGTGTTGCATACAGATTTTTGCATAAAAATAATGTTCAAAAATATAAAAATGTGTTTTATCTGAAAAATAGTTTCTTTTATCTCAGTAACTATTTATTTTTAAAACAGACCCAAAGTGCTTCCAAACTGGTTTCATAACATTAGTCTACATCTGGTTTGAATTTTTAGCGCCATGTCCTGTTTTTAGGGACCAGTTTCATAGAAGCACCCATGTTCAATATGGAATTTTACTTTTTTGAACGCAAAGAGGGAGAAAAAAGAGGAATCTTTGCAGTACATTATTTCTAGGTTATTATGTTATTGGCCCACTTTAGCTCATATTGGGCTGAATGTGGAACCTGAACTAAACTCTATATTATGAAACATCTTATTTGAGCAGATTTGGTCAAAGCTTTATTCATTTCAACTTTGAATTTCCTCATAAGAAATCTGGATTAAAAATGAGTTTAGGAAGAATATCCACTTAAAGCTCAGAGGAGGATTTCCATCCTCAAGTATCATTATTCTAAGTGTTTTATTCAATAAGTTTTTAATGCTCTCACAGTTTCCCATGCATGTGTCATCTCTTTATAAGTCAGGGAACTTTTTCCCCGCTGTGATATTTTAAATTTGTGATGAAGTCTCGGCGGGGGGATGTCGAAGCGAGGGTGTTCCAGGGCTTTTGTGCGCTAAGATTTGTGACATGGCAAGGTTGGGGCCGGAGTTGAGGCCACCTGCTGTCAGAGCACAAGGACAAGGGCAGTGTTTGCAGAGCTGAGCCAGTACAGTGTCAGTCAAGCTGTGCACCCGAAGCTACTGCCATCCCTTCGCTTTTCCTTCGCTACACACAACTTCCTTCTTCGCTGGCCCTGTACAAAGGCTGAGCGGAGGGTGGGAACGGCGCTGCGCCCCTCCCCTCCATCTGGTGCCGCATGCCTCTGTCAGGATGTCAGCCTGCACATAGTAATGAAGGGTGTCATCAAGGTTACTGCAGGCTGGAGCGCTGCCTGCTCCTCCTCTCTCCTTCCCCTGCATCCCTCATTCTTGTTTCTTGTAGCATAAATTGTCTATCTGTGTACAAAGCCAGACTTTGATAATCACTATGCGTTTTGTTTCCTTCAGCTGGATGTCTTATTTGTCTCTGTACTTGCTAATTATTGACACAGAAACAAGTATTTAACCCATAAAAACCCACTGGGACTTTTATGTCAGTTGCTAAATTATTTTTTCTCTTTTTAACCTTTCTTAACCAATTTATCACTGTTTATTATCATATCATCCTCTATATTTTGTGTTTTTTAAAGTGGAAAATGTGTATCTTCCTATATTTATCCCAATAATGCCTAACATATCATATTTGATACATGAGTTTTGAAGCCCTCTATATGATCAGTGTAATATTTTTTTTTTTTCTTGAAAAACCTGATGTATACAATTAGATACATGCAATACACGGATAATCCACCAGGAGGAGGAATTCATTCACCAGAGGCCTTTCCAGTGACACTACAAGACTGTCATTAATGAGGAAGGAGGGAGAACTGTGACAAAGGAATTATCGATTCGTTAGACATGTTTGTGTTATGTTTTTGTTTGCTCAAAAATAATACCATTTGAGCATTGGGACCCGAAGTATCAAAAATTACACAAAATTGAAACTCATACATGGAAATTGATATTTGAAAAAAAAAAACATTTTTTGGTTCAGAAGGACCAATAAAGGCTCAGGTTTCAAAGGACTGGAATTTTCTGTCAATGATTTAATGGTTCAGGCTTTACAGGCTTAATTCATTCATCATGTCGATGTTCATAAAAGCTCTGATTAAAGTTGAGGGTTATTATATCAGAAACAGAGAAAACTGAAGAAAAAGTGACTTTTTC
>JAPQRP010000005.1:51328727-51345755 GCA_037367295.1 Apogon hyalosoma
TAGGAAACTACATGTAGGCTCCAAAATGGCATCATGACCTTTGACCTTGAGTGACCTTGAAAGGTCAAACCCATAGTTTTATGTTTTGAGAGGGAGAGGTCCATTAAGAGCTAAAACGTTTGCGAGGGGCAGGGTTTGTTGTGCTTGACCCCACTTGTTTGTTTGTTTGTTTGTTTTTTTTAATCTAATCACAGGTGGGTCAGGCAGATAAGGGGTTAAATACATGATCAACAGCTGTAGTTACTGACCAAGCCTAGTTTTCTGTGTGGAGTTTGCATGTTTGCATGTGTCTGCGTCGGTTCTCTGCTGGTACTCCAACTTCCTCAAACCATCCAAAGACAAGCACATTAACAGGTTCAGTCAGTCTAAATCATCCACAGGTGTGAATTCCTCAGTCCTGTGATTAACTGGTAACATGTCCATGGTGAAGCCCACCTTCTGATGTCAGCTGGGATAGATTCCATTCACCCTGTGGCCTTCCACAGGATTAAGGGGTTCAGAAAAGGAATGAAATTAAAAAAAATAATTAGACCCTGTTATCTAAGACCTGGATGTCATCTGTTCTGCAGTTGCAATCTGAAATGTTCACCCCACCCCCCACCTCAACAAACATTTTAGTGATGTCGGCAAAAGATAATAACAATAGATGACAAAAAAAACTCATCAAACAAAAAATATTGATTGATATCACTCTTGAATGTCTTCTGCCTGTCTTTCTCCACTTTGATTTTTGTTTTTTTGTTTTTTTTTGCAGCTGTAAACACTTCAGTTTCCCTACAGTGGGGGTTGCATATTGAAGTTATTGTGACAGCAGAAGTTGACTTTAATGTGACTCTTTTAATGTGTGCATGTGCAGTATTATTCAGCCAGGTTCAGTTCTTTATGGAGCATCCTTTTAGAGCTTTCATAACATCTAACAAATGTTTTCAGTAAGTGCTGACAAGCTTCTTACACTCTTGATTTCAGTCTTTCCCCATTATTCTCATGTAAAAGCTTCTCACTCAGTGATGTTTGATGGCCTCCATGCTGTAACTGCCCTCATTAAATCCCACCAAAGACTTTCAATCAGATTTAAATCTGGGTTGGACTGATGCTACTCCAGAACCTTCTCGGGTCTTTTTCTTAACCAGGCTTTGCTTGACTTGGAGTTGTGCTTGGGATCGTTGTCTTCCTTGAAAGTCCGATGATCACTAAGGTTTAGCCTGTCAACAGCAGGCATCCCATTCCACTTTAAAATGGCCTGGTATTTCTGGGAATCCATGATGCCAGGTGCAGAAAAACAGCTGAAAAACAACTGTCTCTCAAAACGCTGTTGTCGTATCCAAATTCCTCCTGGCATATTATTGTTGACTTTTGATGTTCCTTGTGGTCAAGAGTGGAGTGCCTCATGAAGCCCTGCCTTCATCAGGTCGTCCTGTAGGCGTATTTGTGAAACGCAGAATGGCAGGGGAAGGTACTACCTTTCTTGCTTCTGATTGGCTGAAAGGCTCTTCTGTCGTGTGCTGTCCCTGAGCCTCTATGTCCATGTGTTTGTAACACAGAAAGACTGTTCATTTGTACCGTCCATGTCCCTTAAGATAAGATATTTGATTCAAAACTTAAAACCCTTTTGTACGTGTGCTTCTTTATGTTTCAGTCTCAACGAGCCGGCTGTAAGGAAAGCATAGTATTCATAATAATAATCATTTTACCGTCCACAGATGTGGAAATTTGTCTTTAGCTCCACATGTAGGTTTTAAAAAGTTACAAGTATACAGAATACATACACAATATTTTATTACTGTGAAACCAAACACTCAAGATTCATGTAGGATTCCATCTTCACAATCATGAAAAATGTTTCGAATGAACAGCGTCGTGGCATGAAATGGAGTATTATTTATTTAGCAGAAAGAATTTCAGTCTGGATTTTAATAATGAGATTAAGATGCTGTTTTTGATCATGGAGGGTTTGGTATTCCATAATGCGGAACCCCTGAATTTGACACTAAATTAACTCAGTGCTGTATGTGAGAATTGACTGTGAATGTTAGTGGGCTGCCTCCTACCGTATGAGTGTATATTAGAACTAAACAAGAACCAGATATAGAATATTATTATCATTATTATCATCATTATTATTATTATTGTTACTGCCTGACAACTTGACTAGCAGCTGACAGCCTGCCCTGCATGTGAGTTAACTGCCAGATCAAGTAGCCAGTCGGAGAAGAGCCTTTCTAGCCAATCAGAGGCAAGAAAGGCGGTACCTTCCCCTACCATCCTACGTTTCGCAAATTTGCGTCCTGTAGGCGTCTTCAGTCTCAGGGGGGCTTCTCTTAGTTGTCCTGATTAAGTTGCTAAGCACCCCTGATTAAATTTTGGACTTTCTTCCACAGTCAGGCAGGTTTGCAGCCGTTTCCAAAGTTTTAAATTTGTTTATTGTGCTCCCAACAGCATATTTTGGATTGTTCAAGTTTTTGTGAATCTTCTTACACCCAAAGCCCTTCAGATGGGATGACATAATCTCCTCTCTCAGCTTTTGTAGAAGCTCCTTTGTCTTTCCCATGATTACATCTCACCTTAAATATCTTCATGGATGGGGTTCATATGTGCATCACAGATAACACAACTGAAGGACTATTATGGAGTTCCCAAAGGATTAATTATGTTTAATCTCCACTTTAGGCCATACAATTTTTATTTAGTTATTTATGTATTTATTTATTTTGAACATGCAAAGAAACAAAATAAGCCAAACAAAGCAAAACAAGACACAAACAAAATAACATTTAAATGAACAGAATCTATCATCAAATACGTGTCTGAATGTGCATGGTCGAAAAGGAGTAAGAAGAAATATAAACTTATTTAATCCTACCCCTCAAGTGCTTTTACACCTTTATCACTAACTTAATACATGAATCAAACAATACATGTTTCCTAATTTAGCAATGAACCCACAACTAATACATAATGCAGTAACTGTCATACAAACAGAAATCAACAGTTCAACAATTTTCTTCAATAATTGCGACATATTTATCAATAAAATGTTATCCATAAACAAACAGCCCTCATTGTCATTATTAAATGCTGTACCTCGCAAGAATCAATTTTTTATATCTTTTAAACTGAATTATGGTATTTGTTTTATCTCCGTACGCAATTTGTTCCACAGTTTTACTCCACAGATGGTTATACAGAAGCTTTTTTGCTAGAAAGCCTTAAAAACACTCATATTACATAAGGCTTGAATACATGGCTAAGGCTCTCTTAAAAACATATACTGTTACACACAAATACTACATGATGCATTTTCTGTGGTGATTTTATTATTCACTCAACTCATATAGAAGTCATCTGAAGCAGAATCTTAACCTGTGAAAAAAACTTTCATTGATAACTCCTTAAAATGTTGGGGGGGGGGGTTTGAATATTTTCTGATTGCAACTGTAGGTCTCATGTAAACGGGGCTTCACCTTTCCATAAACAGCACGAAAACACATCAAGTTCATGTTCGAAAGAAAGTGCAACTAAAATTTAGAAAACAAATAAGAACATGAAGCAAAGAGCAGGAATCAAACCCCAATTTTTGCAGTGGGTTCTAAATATAGCATCACTTAGCTGATGTTGTGCACATACGTGGATATAAAACAAAGAATAACAGCTAAATGTCTATTTCCTCCTGTTTTTCCATCAGTACTTAAAGTTATTAACAGGTAACGCCTTTCTCCTGGGGATCAGTGAGGCAAATCTGAATCTAATTGAAGAACTGCCCATGCAGCAGAGGGTTAAGGGCCTTGACTTCACTTTTCCTCATTCCATTCAGTCACAGTTACAGCACAGAGTTTCACAGACGTTCATTTGTTTTCTCTTCTGTACTTGTTTTTACTGACTGTATTATTAATAGCAGAGAAGCCAACAGGGTTGTGTTATAGCACAGACGTTTGTGGGGAAGCAGCGTGGTAGAAGTGAAAGCATCTGTTCTGAAACACTGACAACTAAATCAACACACACCCCTTTGGTGTTGACAAGACTTAATGCCTACCATAATTCACCTCTATCAAACCATAAATGACACAATAATGTAGTGTTGCAATGGTGGGAAGATTACCGACTGTTTTGTACAACTCTGTACTACTTCGTGTGATTACTCTGGGGGTCTGGTTTTTCTGCACTCTGGCTTCCTAATAATACTGAAAACCACTGAATTACAAGTATTATCTACCGGCGGGTTTCATCACATATAAAAGGGGATAAAGTGAAAAAAAAAAACAGAAGTACACTGAGTAATTTCAAATATTTATACCCACAGTGCTTTAATCCATATTTCACTTTTGCATTTTGACATAAGTGTGGAGTATCCATTACGGCACATGTGCATAGAGTGCGGGGAGGACCACACCGGGGCCCATCAAAAATGTGCCGACAATGCAGATCTTTGCCCTTACATTCATACATGAAAATTGAATTAAAGCGTCTGCTGAACATTTCTGAAACCTCTGAGAGGAACTTAATTCAACATAGATGAATCTGTGCCACATGTGATGTATAATTTACAGGGAATTTATTAAAAATGTAAAGTATCGGTTCAATAGGTTTCCAGTGTCTCCCAGACTAATACAAAACCAGATAAAACAACCCCACTAACGGTCTCTTTCAGTCGTACTCTGAAGACGATGGCCAATTACACATAAGGATGGTCCTTTGAAGGTTACCCTTTGACGATGATATCTTTTACTTTGGCATTAATCTCTGGAATCAGAACGGACCTTTCGCAGAATGTTAACGGAACAGGCTGCAGATACCACCTCATTCAGCTTCAAAGAGACTTAAGATTCTCTTGATAATTTTTTATCTTCTTATGAAAGCTGCTTAGCGCTGGTACTCTGAAACGATATAAATGTATTTTGCACAAAGATAAGTGTGACACAGGGCGATGGCTGATAAGATGCAGCTATATAGTATTTACCACTTTCTGTTTTCATTTTACAAACCCACAAATTGCAGTCATGATTTGCGAACACATCCAGGCGTGTTTTCCAACTAAATGTAGTGGGTGGTTTTCAATGCCTTGGCTTCAATTTATCTAGATTTTAAACATCGGCTACAACTCACCTCTATCCATGAAATGAAATTATGTTGTGGCCTGCCAAAGGCCACAACATAATTTGAGATAACTGTGTCTTAGCCCTTCCCCCAGTCACAGAGTATTGTGACCTTTCATTACAAAGTCCTATGAATCCAGTTCATCGCTATAGCTTAAGGATTTGTTATGGAGTGGAGTGGATTGGTTTGAGAAAAGACTACAGGAAGCACTCTCCTTAATGCTCAGGCTGGAGTGATGTTTAAAAGTGCTCAAGGGCTCTACTGCAAAGACCCTTTTCCCTCAATTAGATTGATTCCAAAGCCTGTGGCTTTAACCTCTGCTGGAACACAATTTGTCTTATTTCTTTCTGATTTTAGGATGTCTAAAGCAATCTCACAAGTGCCCACAGATTACTGGCTTTGAATGCAGTTTGCCTTCTTGCATTGCTCATCCATCCCTCGTGCATGAACAGACCTATTTGTGTAGTTATGGAAACTGAGACATTTGATAATGGATACGCAGGCCTAAGTTTGCATTCCATACTGAGCAGGAAAAACAGGATGTGTCTCGGGAGTAATGTTTGGTACACAGAGAGGTTTAGGTCAGTGTATTCTGATGCTTTTCTGTCAGTATTTATATCCATGTACAGCATGAGCAAGAAAGTGTCAAGACTTGTCTGTCTGGGAGATGTGGCTGCACTTGCCAACACATTTTTTATATACTTGTCTTGGAATGAAAGTGGTAATGAAGGGGCCATGGATGCTTTAGATTGAAGGAACCTGGATGAATAAAACACCACTTTAACCTACAGCTATTAGAGTAGATACTGTCAGTACTTTCCAATCTTTCTAACCTTTGCAGTCAGTCTGACTGCATCCAATGTTTAAAGGTTCAGTTTGGAGGATTTAAGGAGACTTAAGAGGATCAAGCTGTAGAAATGGAATAGAATATATGCAACTACATTTTCATTAGTGTATAATTACATGACAGTGATAAATTGTTGTGTTTTTGTTTTCTTAGAATGACTGGTTTATATCCAGAGACGGAGTGGATCCATGTTGCAGTACCATATGTCCTTTTTATTCACCCCTTCTGTTAATCGACTTAAATACACTGCGCTGGTGGTATAGTGTGCTTACATGCCCAGTTCACACATTTTGACAAATTAGTGTTAAGTCAAATCACACCAGCTTTTTTTTTTTTGCACTTTCCATAACTGGAGATGGTGCTGACGTTCTTCTTTGCTCTTTTTAAATGGTCAGTCACTGGGAAATTCATTCATTCATCCATCCATTATTCACTATCCTGTACTTCTCTTTGTACTATAGCTTTTTTAATGAGGTTAATTTTGCTCAGACCAGTGTTCACAGCTTCCTCCACCTTGATTTTTTGTCCGTCACCTTCCATAGTTCAGCAAAGGCTCTGATCACTGAGGCTGAGAATTGTCTAGTGTGCCAAGTTTGACTTTTTGAGTGTATATATAGGTACTTACAATGTCAAAATAGTTCTAGTTGTGTTATTTTATACTTTACAAGTGGTGCCAGGCACAACAAACCCTGCCCGTTGCATGTATTTTGCTCATTATAAGTAAATGGGAAGATTTTTAAAAATCATAAAAAATTTGATGTTTGACTTACCTTTCCCAAAATGCTATGACATCTATTCTGGGTCGCTGGTAATCTATAAACCTAATTTGGTATGAATTCAACCAATATTTTTGCTAAAGTGTTAACAAACAAACAAACCGAACCAAAAACAGTACCCCTTGCCTCCCCTTTTAGGGGTGGGTAATGGTGGACTGTAACAAAGTATTTGTACTTTGTTACTGCACTTAAGTACATTTTTTACATATCTGTACTTTACTGAAGTAAAAATAACAATACATACTTTTGATTTTACTCCATTACATTTTATCTGTTTACAGTTATCTTTACTTTCTACTTCACTACATTTCTACAATTTTTATTACTCGATACATCTTATAAACAAAATTTCCTCAAAATCTTGCGTGAAAAAATTGTTAGCCTACTGATTGCATTGTGACGTTGTTTGCCATTGCATCGGGTGTGTGCGTTCCATGGACCAATCTGAAAAGTCCATACTGCATTGTGCGTAATCTGGTTTTTGTGCAACCAAGAAAGTTGTGGAAGCATCAGCAATGAAATACAGACAGCAATAGGATTAGCGGACTTCAAGATTTCAGAGATTTGTGCATATTTAGGGTTTTTTGAGTGTATAATGTGTAGTGCAGTGTGAGTGTGTAGTGTAGTTGATTTTTGTTTGAAAAGTGCTGTGCTTTTACTGCTCTTAACAGAGCACAATGTTTTGTAGAGTTTTGTAAGTAAATAAATGATTCATTTATTCATTTTCTGAACCCGCTTTATCCTCACTAGGGTTGCGGGGGTCGCTGGAGCCTATCCCAGCTGCTGATGGGTGAAGGCGGGGTTCACCCTGGACATGTCACCGGTTCATCGCAGGGCTGAACATATAGAGACAAAAAAAAAAAATCATTCTCTCCTGTGGGCAGTTTAGATTAACCGATCAGTGCATGTGTTCGGATGGTGGGAGGAAGCCAGCGTACCCAGAGAGAACCCACGCAGACACGGGGAGAACATGCAAACGCCACACCCCCACTGACTGGTGTTGGAATCAAACTCAGGACCTTCTTGCTGTGAGGGATGAGTGCTATCCACTGCACCACTGTGTCACCCATGAATATATTATTTACAGATATGTCACGTCTTAATTGGTTTAACTTAATGGTAAAGTGGGTAATACGTAGCAGATAACTTGTCACCCACAGAATTATAAGTTAGAGTACACACAATATTGATTACTTTTACTTTGAAAAACACTTTAGTCAACTTAAAAGTACGTACTTCATACTTTTACTTGAGTATATAATATTGCAGGATATTTGTACTTTAATTTCAGTACTAAGCTTCAGTACTTCCTCCACCACTGGATATGGGCAGATCAGACGGTCAGATGAAAAGCTTAGAGGATCAGGTCAGTTAAAGTAAAACACAACTGCACTCCAAAAACACTCCCAATGGCATAAAATAGAAATACATAACAAGACAATTTTAGCATTTTAAAAACTACTACTATACTACTAACTATACTTTTAACAACTTAAAACAGCCATAAATGTTTAATCCACGGTGGTAAGAACTCCACTTAAGTTTATTAACTTTCAAAGTCACAGCAGGACTCTGTAAGTAATTAAAATAGACCAAAAAAGTATTTAACTACGCGGCTCTTTACTCGGTGTGGATTGATTCCCTGCCAAGGACAGAGAAAAACCATGTGGCATGGCTTCTCCGAGTGGAAATCAGGGGTTGGTGTTGTGCATCTGAATCACCAGCCAAGATGTTGAGAGGGTCGACTAGAGCTGCTAATGTGGTCAGAATGGTTCCAGGTCCCAGCAGATCCACCGTCAGCCACGCCCAAGAGGGAAAATCACAGAGTCCTTCATAACATCATACACTGGCTGTTTTTATGGGGTCAACATGACTCCAAATACAGTGTGTCGCAAAAAAATTGACATCATTTCATCACCTAATAATTTGTTTAAAATGTGTTTGCTCTTTTTGCTCAGAAAGGTGTAATCATTTTTATTGTTGTGCTTTCAGGAATAGACATGCCATCTACTGCAACAGAAAAGGCGTTCTCTGTATTGACGTACACCCAGACTCAGTCAAATGTGAATGCGCAGTGTGAATTTGTCAGAAAATTTCATCAACAAGCACCAACAGGAAAGCGGATTTGGACGTGACATAAGAAGTTTCAAGAAGAAAGCTGTTTGTGTCGGAAAACAGGATCTGGATGGCCGGCAGTTTCACAAGAGGTGGTAAACCAAGTTCAGGAAATGTTTATTCTGAGTCCAAAGAAGTCAGTGCGAAGAGAAAGTCTGGAAACCCGGATCAATATATTACCATCCCCCAGAATTTTTCATGTAGAATAAAACATTTTGTCCAAAATAAATCCTATTAACTATCATTTCTCCTGACCATATAGTCACTCTGATATGGACATCTCAAATGATGTCAATTTTTTGAACATCCTGTATAACCTATACATCGTCAATAAAAGGCATTGTATTTCTAATCAAACGTTAACATATGAAATCATATAAATGCATTAAAACACCAAAAAAAGATCTTTTCTCAGCTATGAACTGGGCTGAGACACTCAAGAACATAAAGTATCGGATGCACAGTCATTTACATTGAGTAGTAGTTTTCATCGCTGGGCTCAAACTGATCCCAATGACAACAAGTGTTTGAAGGTAACAGGAGGGTTAACCGCTAATATTAAACCGCTAATATTAACAGAGACTGAGGTTCACCTCGGCAACACATTTCAACACCGAGTTGATGTTTGATAGTGAACATGGTAAATCTGAACTGCCAAATGTTCATGTATAATTTAATTTGAATGATTTTACAAGCACAGACTTGTGTTAACCCATAAAAGCCCAGTGTTACTTTTGTGTCAGTTCCCAAATGAAATTTTCTCTATCTCTGACTTTTCTCAAGTGAATTATCACCATTTATTATAATATCGTCCCCTGTAGTTTGTGTTTTACCAATATAAATCTGGTATTTTCCCATATTTAACTTACTGATCATGTAGATGTTCATAAAAGCTGAGATTAAAGTTGAGGGTTATCATATCAAAAACAAAGAAAACTGAAAGACAAAGTCACTTTTTCAGGTCAATATATCATTAACTAAACATAAACCAAGCATTTCCATCCATTGTCATGTATTAAACTCCATGGGTTTTACTGGTGAATCAATGTTGTAGAAGATGACAGTGTTTCCACGGTAACTACGGAGCCTCTGAATGTTCAAATGAGTCATATCTGATGACCGTGAAAAGATGATAAGCTGTATTTTACACCAGTTATTTACATGGATTGATAGGATCAGTGGATCAACAGGTATTAAACTGTTTAGATCAGTAGATGGTTTTGGTTGGTGATGGATGTTTGGGTCTTTATGGCTTAAAGTCCTCAACCAGTGGCCTTTTATTTAGTCTTAGGTTGCTTCCACTTTTTGCATGCTGGCACTGGCCAGTGATGAAAAACAACATAAGCCTACTTTAAGTACACTTCTACTTAAGAATTTAGAGACTGATGTGACCATTTTCCATCCTTTTTCATCCCTATTATTGTTAGTCCTTAATTTTTTTTTGATTTAACATTAAGAGCAGGTTAACATGGCTAAGAACATCATTTAATTAGTGTAATTTCCACTTACTGTATATTGGCGAGCGTGTTAAATGAATAAGTGGTAGTAATGTGGATATATCCCACCGACAACGAATAAAAAAAAAAACAAAAAAAAAAAACAACTCTTACATCTGTTAATGCTGTCGCTGGATTACAAGGTACATACATCTGGTGGATATAAAATCAATCGGTGCTGTGAAACCACTTCTTTTAATTGCCTAATAGCTTTACTTGAATAAGTGAGAAATGCAAAACACATCGGAGCGGAGGATCTGCAGAAACATTACACCCTGTTCCATCTGATCCACAGCACTTTACTAACTCCCAGTTGTTTGGCATTTGGTCGTCGAGCTCTTCCTCGTCCTTTTTTTATTGAAGAAAACTCCTCTCTGTATCCACTGTAAGAGGTATTCACCTTCAGAGCTGTCTTATTGACAAATATGCTTTATGAATAGCTTTTATCTTCACAAGGATTTCACTTTATTATCCAGTGGAACTTGAAGGAAAATGTCATCTTTTGAAACTTTTAAAGATTTACAGACTAGAGAAACCTTTGGAAAGTCTGAATGGTCCAACACAAGTTCAAGACACACTGAAGTACGGAAAAGTTTGTGAGTTTTGTGTTGTTGGTGTCTTTCTTCCTTTCTGGTTTGGCAGGGCCAGTGTTAGGATGAATTAGGAAATGCTGTAAATGTGCGAGAATTAAGATCTTTTGACAGATGGCAGCAGTGGATTCAACTTTTTTGCCGTTCCCCACCAGCCGCCTGGGTCTTTTGTTGTATCAGATTCTATTAACTCACTGGCGCAAAGTTGATATCTTCCCGTCGTATCCTTTCATCTTTTTTTTTCCCAAACTGCTGTCAAATTCACTCTCATCTGGTTTTCAATATGCAAATGGACATGTATGCACCCGATAGGGACATTTCAGTGGAGAATACAGAAAATGAAACAATTGATTTTGATTTTGGTGTCAAGGTCCACAGTGCGTCCCTTTGAGACTTTAACACTGAGAAATAGTATGAGCAGAGGCGATCGATGCAACCTGCCTATAGGGAACGATAAAGACGTAGAACCAGCAGGTGGATAATTGAGCAATAGTCAGGCATGACGTGCATAAGGAGCAGTTTTATGTCTTAAACAAACGAGTCAAGTGGTGATGACTTTATGCACATGGGGCAAACCCTGGATGCAGCGTCGACGTGATAGAGGATGCATCTTTATTAGCAGAGTGCTGCTTAGTAACATGATCCCATTCACATCTAGACACAAGAGGCGAAAAAAGGATTCACAGAGATTTTAATAACATACAAATACTGCAGTGCAATGTTGTTTAGGTTGTTTATTGTCTATTCCAGTGTGCAGTGTTTGTTTTATCTTGTCGTTGGTAATTTAGTTCTTTTTACTGCTCATTATTATTATTATTATTATTATTATTATTATTATTATTATTATTATTATTGTTGTTGTTGTTGTTGTTATTATTATTGTTTATCATTGATAAAAATACTCTTACTGTCTTCACCTTATTGTAACTTTTAACCTGTGATTATTAATTTCTCTCTCTCTCTCTCTCTCTCTCTCTCTATATATATATATATATATATATAAATAGCTAATCATATCTATCTATCTATCTATCTATCTATCTATACACACATGATTTGCTATTTGTTATAATAATAATTATAATAATAACAATTATTATTATTATTTGCACTGCTTGTTGTTTCTACTGGTACTTTATAATGTGCAATTGCCTGTTTTTTCAATATTCTTTTTTTATAGTTACTGTTTTGCTCTTTTCTTGTGTGTATATCTGGTGTCGTGCTGCTATTGGAACCTCAATTTCCTAAGGGGTCAGCCCAAGGGATCAGTAAAGTTCTATCTAATCTAATCTAATTCTATGTGCTGCAGTCTGATTTACTTTAATACTGGTATTAAAAGTAAATCAGTTCTATACCTTCAACATACACAGTATTTCATTATTCCATTGAATCCCAGATGCAGTGTTTGTTGCGGTTGCCCCTGATGCCCAGACATCACTTGTGTTGCCGCTCCTCTTGTTTAACTGTGATGTACAACTCCAGAAGGTGTCGATCAGAGTAATGCTGTCGACTTGCATGGTATCTGGTACCTGGGCTCTACAGTATTTATCGTGTCACAAAAACCCTCGGCCTCTGCTCCGCTCTAAGGTCTCAAGTACCTCGTAGCTTGTAAATCCACGCCTTGAAAAAGTCTCCAGTCCACATTTGTGCGTTCTTGCTTGTGCTAGCTGTAGCATCCACAGAGTCACAAGTTTCACTGTAGGTTTGTCGCACTGCTCTACAGAGCTTACAGACAGTCTATTGTGTAGGTTTATAAGGTTGAATTGTCCACTGTACGCAGCACCGCCCTTGTTGGACCTGTTGTTTACCTGTACTCTGTTCATTTTACACACATTAATGAAAGGTCAGTGCTTCTACAAAGCTGCCACCACTGAGTCTTACTGCAGTTACATTTGAGTTGTAGGGTGTTATGGTTGATGATATGCAGGGCTGGTTGTGTCCTATGTGTTTTTGTGTGCTGTGTAATGTCATTTTTGTAGTTAGGCTTGATGTGATGACTGTGCGTATGTGTTTTATGATTATATTGTTGGTATAAAAGCCAGACTAAGGACATGAGTTGAAAATTAGCAATAGCTACAAACTACAGTTCTATTCACTTCCACAAAGAGTACATACACTTTTCATAACTGGCATAAAAGATCCAGCTAATGTGACTTATTTACACTGATTCAGGGGCTTAAGTATTGATGTAGACAAATTCTTAAGTTAATTTATTATTTGAATAAGTGATCGTTACTATTTTTTAATCTAGTTCCTAATATTTATTATTAGGGCTATTAAAATGGACGCATTAACACAGATTAATCCATCATCATGATTAATGTGATTAAAACTTTTGATGCAGTTAACCCATCTGTAACGCAGAAAGACTCAGAACGTCTCTGCCAACGCATTTTGGGCAGTTTGTCCAAGTAGAGTTAGCGTCGAGCATGCGTAAATGGGCAGTTGATCTGGTAGTGACAGGCAGCAGAACCAGCCCATAGAGATGGAAGACGCTAAACAGCACGTTTGAGTAAAACATACAAGATGGAACAGTCGACCGACATCAAGTATTAGACACGCTCTGAAGGAAGGAGTTTTCTTTTCACCCAAGCACTTCCAGCCTAAAACACCACATAAACGCAGACGTTAGTCGTGGATTCTGCTAGCACTTCGGCTAACACGTCACCCAGTTTGCTACAAACACATTAAGTGCATATAAATTCCATTCTTTCTTGAGTCTGTTTACTCATGCAAAATGAAACGCGTTTAATATAAAAAATTTATGATATTTAATCGTGATTAATCTAAATTAATCCACAGCAACCCTGTGATTAATCTGATTCTACATTTTGATCATTTGACAGCGCTATTTATTATGTTTTCCACTGTGTGCAGTGATGTTTGTGTTGTTGGACATGTTGTTAACCTGTGCAATGCTCAGTAAAATGTCACTACCTGAAAGCGGAGACACTGTGCAGAATTAGTAATAAGCTTCAATGAACAGATTCCTGACTTCAGCACGGGGCCATCATTCAGTTTATGGTACATGCAAATTGATTCTGAGGTTGATGCATCATTATCATCAATTCATGATTTGTATCCATGAATCTTTACTCTGTTTTTTATTTGAATCCCCTAATCCTTCTTAGATTTCTTCTTAAATCTATAGATTGAAAAAAACAAACAAACAAACATGATCTTACCGGTCGCTATTTGCTTTAAGAAAACATTAACTTTTTTGTTACGACCTCACTAGAGTTGACTTTGATGCCAATGTGACTCTCCCCATTGTCTCAGCTCCTGCATTCTATAAACAGATAGTGGCTTAAATAGGATTTTCTCCTGGGGTACAGCAGCAACCAATAATCCACTTTGTAACTTTGCCTAATACGACAGGCAAAATTCTCAATTTCCTCTAAGTGGTGGCGAGTCAACACCTTGCTTAGGTGTGCATTTCAATTCTGTGCGCGCGCACACACACACACACACACACACACACACACAGACCGACACACGGTGGCTGTGCACTAAACTGTTAATGCACAGAATAAAACAGTAGAACTGGAGACTGGCAGTCTGTGATGACAGCAACTTTCAGCCTTTTTTTTTCTTTTTCTTTACCTTTCTTTTTCCCATAAACATATCCACCGCCCACTTGTCCGTATAGCATCCTGGAGTGGTCCCAGCACACGCCTACTGCAAATGTTCAGACATGGCACACTGGAAAGAAGAGAAAAACATGTCATCAATCATGGAAGCTTAAGGCCAAGGAGGGAACGGCGCTATCACACCATTCATCTTCTGCTCTTCCATTCTTCCCATCTTCCCTCCTCCTTTTGTCCCTGATTCCATTCCTCCCGTCATCCATTTGTCTCACACTGATCCCTCCTTCTTTGCTGTTTCCACTGATTTTTATCCGTTATCCTTCCATCCATTATTCCCTTACTGTATTCCTTTACTCTAACCTTAATCCCCCCCTCCACCCACCTGCCCCCCTCCTTCTCCCCAATTCTCCATCCTTCCTCTGTGATGGTGCAGATCTTCAGCTCAGACTGTGACAGTTTCATCCTCATGTTTTACTACCGTCATACTGTCGGTCACACTGATGACACTATGTTGATTGTAAAATGAAAGATTGCATGTTCATAAGTCCTGCACACTGGGCAGATGGAAGTTTGATTCTTTTAGCTGTAATATTGACCGCATGAACTAAACTAAATGGATGCACAAAACAATTTCCTATCACATTCCTCCTGCATGACTGCAGTGGACTTCTGGCCAGCAAACGTGGATAGGATATCAGGTATCCTAATGATTTTATACAAACTGACATGAAATCTATTTCTCATTTAATCCTGCACTGGGAAGTGATGGTTCACAAATCTAGAATATCAAGCTTCACCTATAGGACTGGCACTCTGGTTTGGGCCAAACATACAATTTATTTATTTGCGCTATTTTTATTTCTATTAAATATTAAATCATTAGCTTAATTTTTCTTTCATTGAATTCGACCCCACACATCAATAAGTGCCAATCTTTTTTATTGTAATACCACTGACCACCACTAGAGGCTACTCCTGCCTCCCATAGACTTAAGTCAACGGCTCCATAAAAAAACAAAACAACATAAAAGGTGTCCTTGAGTCATTCTCGTCTCATCCATTTTATTTGGAGCCTATTCCATTCGTCAGCTTTGATCGACACATGTGATAGGACTGGTCAACCGTATTATTTAATTAACCCATAAAGACCCAAACATACAACGCTGGCCAAAATTATCTACTGGTCTAACATGTTTAATACTGTTGATCCACTAATCCTATCAACTCATGTAAATAATTGGTGTAAAATGCAGTTTATCATCTTCTCACGGTCATCAGATATGACCCATTTGGACATTCAGAGGCTCCGTAGTCACCATGGAAACACTTTCATCTTCTACAACATAGATTCACCAATAAACCCATGGAGTTGGATCAATGACAGCGGATGGAGACACTTATTTTTATGTTCAGTTAACCCTGTAAAGCCTGAACCATTAAATCACTGACAGAAAATTCCTGTTCTTTGAAACTGGAGCCTTTATTGGTCCTTCTGAACAACCACATTTTTTTTTTCCAAATATCAGTTTCAATGTATGAGTTTCAATTTTGTATCATATTTGATACATCAGGTCTCAATGCTCAAATATTATTTTTGAACAAACACATAATATAACACAAACATGTCTATCAAACTGGTAATTCCTTTTCAAAATTGTCACAGTTCTTCCTCCTTCCTCATTAATGACAGTCTTGTAGTGTCACTGGAAAGGCCTCTGGTGAATGAATTCCTCCCCCTGGTGGATTATCTGTGTATTGCATGTATCTAATTGTATACATCAGGTTTTTCAAGAAAAAAATATCACACTGATCATGTAGAGGGCTTCAAAACTCATGTATCAAATATGGTACGTTTGGCGTTATAAGGTTAATGATATTTTTGCTGAAAAAGTCACTTTTTCTTCAGTTTTCTCTGTTTCTGATATAATAACCGCCAACCTTACTCTAAGCTTTTATGAACATCTACATGATCAGCAAATTACATATAGGAAAATACTTGATTTTCACTGAAAAAAATGCAAAATATAGAGGATAATATTATTATAAATGGTGATAAATAACTTGAAAAAGGTTAAATATATAGAAAAATTAATATAGGTACTGCCATAAAAGTAGCACTGCGTCTTTATGGGTTAAATTAGCGAGATGGTCGCATGATTTCATTAAGCTGTGATTACCTTTGATTTCACTGAGTTGTGGCTTGAAAAAGTCTGTAATATTTATATCTTTATCTCGAGCAACTTGTTTTTAAACTTACCTTTTTACCTTGTATATGTTCTGTATATGTTGCATATATTTCTTTTTTCTATGGTATAGAGTTGTCCTTTTGTGCATTTCAGTATTTTTCCATATATATTTTCAGTATAGTCTTTCGTTTGCAATTTAAGAATGTGCTGCTAAACTGATGTTCATTGTTCCTGCAACAGTGACAATAAAGATTATTATTCTATTCTACACTGCGTTCCAAATTATTATGCAAATTGTATTTAAGTGTCATAAAGATTAAATTTTGTGTTTTTCAGTTAA
>JAPQRP010000005.1:51354145-51365509 GCA_037367295.1 Apogon hyalosoma
CCCCATCCACCCCCATCAGCGGCCCCCACCCAGACCTCATGCAAAAGTGTTCAGCTGCTGGAGGTGGAGCTTTGGTGTTTACTCCGTCACTGACAGCTTGATGAATGGATGTCTTGGTGAGTGGATAGATTCTTGGCCCCTCTAGATTTGTTGCCTGTTGTTGTCGGTTCCCAATAGTATGTCGCCGACAAATTGTTTCAATAAATAATCATTCAAATATGTCAGGGGACAATGCATGAGAAAAGCCTTTCCCTTCTTTTATGGCAGCCGTGTCTTCAGAAATATACGTCTGGTTCTAACGCGGTATGAGCGGCGGTGCATATTCCACATCAAAATACACTCCCGACTGGTGTTTGCTGTAAATTCAAATGAAATCCCTTTCTTCTTTTGATGTGACGCCGTGTTGCTGTTACAAAGACATAAAACACATCCAGGAAGTTCACTGAACACCTGAGCAATGCAAACATCTAAAAATACATTTGTTAAAGGTGTTTGTGTTTTATCTAAAGACAGAAATACATGGCTGGTGCAGATTTAACTGAAGCTGCATTATTATTACTGCTCACATCTGACATCAGATTGTTTGTACAACGGTGGCACAAAAAAACACAAAGTATGGGAACTGCATAGAATTTGAGAGACGTAAGATACAGCTCTGGAATAAATACATTCACAGACTGTTGGTTTTAGTTTTTTATAGGTTTGTGCATCGTTGTAGAAACTACTGACAATACTTCTCTAGAATTCTGAGTAAAAACATAATCATTTAGAGCAGCTTTTCCAAACTTAGGGAGGTGTTTTTATTGTGCAGTTAATTTGCATGTTATTTCAGTTTTCCCAGCCGTTGTTCATATCATGAATACTTTCACAGAATGTGAATATTATTCTACAAAACAGCAGCGTTTTATTCTATCAGAACAAGATTTTTCGGAGCTTTGCAGCATGAACAAACACATTTGAGTTGTGTCGAGTGGATGTTGTAACACCAGCAGTGATGGACCTGTTGACTTCTACCCACCGTTTGTATGAAAAATGATAAATGAATACGATGGCATTGAAGTGAAGGACGCCACGAGCAGCATCGCCAAACCACTGTTAGGACAGCGAGGAGCTTCTGGAACATTAACGTCACATGAATCAAGTCTGTTCTCACTCCCTCGTCGTCACATTCCGATGCTTGACCGTGAGCCAAGGCATCATTTTCAACACTCAGGTACAAGTTAGAACTCAACTTAAGTCCATAGACCTTGGACGGTGATGACACGGGCCGTGCAACAGAGTTAAGTAGTGAAACTCTTAGTATGTTGTTATGGCGAAAAACCAAAGTTTGTGAATGTTTCCTGTTCCAAGCTATGTTTATCTTTATGTCTGGATTTTTTTTTAACCCATAGAAACCCAAACAGATACCAGTGACACAAACCATCTACTGATCTAAACTGTTTAATACCAGTAGATCCACTAAACCTATCGATCCATGTAAATAATTGGTGTAAAATGTAGTTTGTCATCTTTTCATGGTCATCAGATTTGACCCATTTCAAAGTGAGATCATGAATTGCGTAAATATACACGGCACTTTTAATTGGCGTGTTATCTGTACACATTATAAGCTTTCCGCATGTATGTTCACGCCACGTCAAATACTACGTGATAAGTGGTTAGGGTTAGGTTAATGGTTAGTGGTTATGGAAATGTAAACCAGAGATCTTGGCGTAAATTGACACACGATCAAATGGCGTTGAATGACACGTGAAAGGATGAAAATGCGTACATATAGCACGCCAAATGCCATAAGAACTGGTATGACATACAGCGCAATTTCATGAGATCAGTCATGCCCATTTGGACGTTCAGAGGCTCCGTAGTTACCGTGGAAACACCGTCATCTTCTACAACATTGATTCACCAGTAAAACCCCTGGAGTTGGATCAATGACAGTGGATGGACACACTTGTTTTTACATTCATTAGCAGTATCTTTACTGAAAAAAGCAACTTTTTCTTCATTTTTCTGTTTTGATATAACTAATTTTGTTTACCCCGAGTTTTCATGACCATGATCTGTGAATTAAATTGGATAATACAGTAAAATAAATAGGTGATAAATCAGTTAGGAAAGGTAGAAAGAAAAAGTCATTTGGGAACTGCCACAAAAGTAACACTGGGTCTTTAAGAGTTAATTTTAGCTCTAAAACGTGTCCTGTTTTTCAAAGATCTTGTGTTTCAGTACCGATTACATTTCAATCTTGATATCTTACGCACGATGGTAAAATTTGGTAGAAATGTTCACTTCACCAAACCCTTGGACTGAGATAATGGTTTGGGATAAAGGTCAAAGGTCAACCCTATAGTGACCTTATATCTGCCTCATGTCTTCTCTGGAACACCTTGATGGACTTTTTTTTTCTTACTACTTTGGTCCAAACTTTGATTTAACTCCAGGATGAACTGATTGGATTTTGGTGTAAGTCACTGTGACCTTGCAGAAAACATTCTTGGCCATAACGGCTGAGAGAAAGTGCATCAACAGATTATGATTCAAGGAGACGCCTGATTGGAAATGCTGTGACTGTGGTAATACCAGACGATGACAACACCGCATGTCCAAAAACGATGCCGTAGGTTCATCCTGTGTGTCAGCATGTGATTGGCTGAGAATGTGTCGTATGAGTCTGGAGGTTTTTGGTTCGGGGGGGGGACATTCTCTGTGCTCCTGCAGAACTAACAGAGATAATACAACTGTACATCTTCCCCATAATGACTCCAACCTTACCCTAACATACGGTCTGGCTGGTAAAGAATTTATGGAGTTTCTCTTATTAGTTTATTAGTGATCATGTAAACAGAATAATCTGATCTGTTTTATCAGATAACAGCAGTAATCTGATTACGAGAAATCAGATTCACACACCTGGATTTCTCCCCAGTGCTCTGATGTTTTCCTGCATTTGTACAGGTTAATCTGATTGATTTAGTTCTGTTACAGTTGAACATGTGTAAAAATTAGTGATGTCCCAATTTGGATTTTTTGGCTTCCGATTCCATCTGATTTTTTTATGATTAGTTTTGCCGATACCGATCCGATACGACTTTTCACAATGAAATTTTGATTTAAATCTGGAGTCATTATTTATAGGTTATTATGCTCTTATTTTACTTGAGATCACAACTGGGCTGAATGTGGACCCTGAACTAAAACAAGTACAACACCTTTGACTCTTAATAACTTTAGTATCATTTTTGCACTTTCCAAATTCATACTGTGGGTCACATTAGAACCTTTGGCAGGCCGGTTTTGGCCCGCGGGCCATATGTTTGCCACTGCTGTAGAGCATCTATGGACAGGTCCACCCAGGTATTATATAGGGGTGCGCTCAGTGCCGTACGTTAGTGATGCGCAGATGAATGGGTTACTCGCGGGTGAAGTTGGGGCGGGTCAAAAGAATGTCAGTGTATTTGCAGGGTGGGTTGGGTCGGGTCAAATAAATCCACAAAAGCCCCGCGGATTGAAAAGAAACAAATTCGAGCATTAGTACTAGACCATAAAGTGAAAGTGAAAATTATAGATGCTTTACTAATTCCTCTAAGCCTCCTGCTGTTGTGCAGCTCATTTTCCTTTTCCCTACCTTTGGAAACTTTCATTTGAGGGGGCAGGACGTTTTGACTACCCCCCCGAACTGGGCCCAATCTCGTGACTAAATCCAAGCCGATTTTCTAAAAAATGCCAAATCGGCAGCCGATACCAATCTTTAGATCAGATGGGACCATTCCTGGTAAAAATACATAAAATCATAGAAAACAGAAGTTACATAGTCAAATATGAATAAAAGACAATAACAGGAAGTCGATTCTACCATCACTACGTATGTACATACTCCGAAAGAAATCCGATAATGGACTGGAGCGTCTGAACCAGGGTTTTCGACAACCACATTTCTTAGTGCATGTAAGCACATCAGATCTGATTATTACAATTATCCGATTACTCCCACTTATTGGATTTTTATGGTCATGTGAACAGGCTCAATGATACATGAAAATAATATTCTTAACGTGCACAAATCTGAGACGTAGTTTGGCAGACTGTCAAAATAGAAGCCGTCTGTATGGATCTGTGGTTTGGTTGATGGTTGGGGGGTCTGACTGGGTTAAATGTTCAGTATGTAACTGGTAACATCTTATGACAATGAATATTATATTTGTTAATGTCATAATAAAAATGTACAGTAAAAAAACAAATCAACATTTGGTTGAATAACTGAACTCAGCAGTCATACGCCTTTCATCATCGCACATATTTGGTTGTTTTATACCAATTTGAAGGATTTGGATTTGAATTTATATGATGTTTTCAATGTGGTTCGGGTCTGGAAATGTGAAGAAAACAACCTGAATATAATATCACCAAATAGTAGGTTTGTACTTGTTAAATATTGGAAAGGTTTTAGTTAGATAAGCTAAATGTTTGATGAAAAATAGTCTACTATGCACTTCCTACATTTAGTTTATTTATTTTAGTTTATATATTTATCTGAGATTTACAAAAGCTCATTTAGTTTAGATTTAATGTTGTTCATTGATATTAACCTTCACTCTGTTGCCACAGTTTATTTATTTCCACTTGACTCAACAATATGTCATTCTTTGCAAAAATTATATGAATGTTAGAAATAAATTATAAAACCTGAATGCGATGCTTAGAAATCCTTTTTTTTAAGGCAACACCAACTTTTAATCACTGAGCTCTATTTGCTGTATTTAATTCTCAAATTTAAAATTTTTTAAAATCTTTTCACAAAATAGGAACAAAATTAGTGGAAATTAAAAATGCTATAAATCAGTGACTTTAGACCCTTTTATTTTCGATATTAGTGTCTACTCTGTGATACTACTCGAGTCTACTCCCCTTCGCCCATAAGTAGCTGGGATAGGCCCCAGTGACCCCCATGACCCCAGTGAGGATAAAGCGGGCTCAGAAAATGGATGAATGAATGAATGAATGAATGAATGAATGAATGAATCTACTCAGTGTTACATAGTTACATTATTTCTATTCAATAAATGATGTAGTTATGTAGAACTAAACTGAACCGCTGTTAAAACCTCCTTCTCTCCAAAGGTTCAGTAGGTTGAATGAATTCAGTAGCTCTTCCATTGGTTGCATTTACAGGAGCACAAACCACTGCACTGTGTTGATCAAGGTCAGTCTGCTGGATCTTTCACTCTTCTTATATCATATCCATCTGGGTTTTTTTTTTGTTTTTTTTTTTTGCCGTGTGCCACAAATGCTCTCTTGCCGCATACATTCCATTATAATATTACAGCGCATTTAGTAGAGAGCCTAGGTTATTTCCTCCCATGCTGACAAAAACAATTTCCCTCTCAGGTCTTAATGAGGATTGCAGAGCCTTTCAAATTATGGTTCCACATAGCTTATCTCGTATTGGCCTATGTGATATTGATGAGAGGCAAGCAACTGCATTCATGAAATTAAGGTCCCAGAGTCAGTGCAACAGAATGCACAGCAGTTAGCATTTCTTATGATGATTTAGAGGGTCTACTCGCTGGCATGCGCATGGTTTATGGCTTAATTCAAGCTCATAATTCAACAGCAACATCATTATGTACTTTGCAACAGAGTCCGTTTAAAGGTGAAAGAGGAGAGTAAAGCAAAATGGGCACAAATAGTCGCGATCAGGACATAAAGGAAGAAAAATGGGGTGGTGCATAGAAACTGTAGTAGAAGAGCAAAGAGCAAGAATAAATGAAACCAACAGAAGAGGGGGAGAACAACACATGAATGAACGCATCCCTTTAAACACTGTTAAAGGTGTTTTTATTGTGTTAACTTGCTGAATGTGGCAGACGCAAAGGGTCATTTAACCTGATAGTATGGGATGTGACAGATGTGAAAACAGCTGCATGGTGGTTTAACCTTTTCATGCATGAATTGTGGAAAAAACAGTATCTAGATTTTTTTAGATTGATTTTATTACTCAAAGTTAGGCTAAAGTTGAAATGTATTATAACACTTTACACTGAAGGTCCCTTAATTAACATGAGTTAGTGGATTATTAAGCATTAATTAACTGTTTAATAATCTATTTTCAGTCATAATTATGTATTACTTAGCACTCGGTAACATTGCTTGAGCCCAGTCTCCCTGTTCCTCGGGTTGGGGTTGGAGCTCCCTGTGCTCCCACGACCGACCAGCCCGGTACCAGTACTGGTAACTATAACGGCAATGGCACCGGTACCAATGATGGCAACTGGTACCAGCAGTGGTACTGGGAACAAAGTAGCAGACAGTTTCCCTTCTCAACCCCATTAGTAAATGATTATTGGAGACATTAGTAACAGCTTATTAATATATAAACAATGTGTTAATTAATGCTGAGTAGCGCATACATAATGGTAACTAATTACATTACCCAACTTTTATTAATGCTTAATAATTTATTAACTAACTTTGAGTAGTAAGCATTAATTAACGACTTATTAGTACATTAACTAATATGTTACCTAATGCTGAGTATTACATAATAATGATTGATACTATAGTATTGAACAGTTAATTAATGCTTAATAATGCACTAACTTACGTTAATTAAGGGACCCTTATTGTAAAGTGTTACCAAAATGCATTTTCGATTAGTTAATGGAGCAAAATTAATTAAAAAAAAGATTCAATTAGATTTTCCCTGAATTGAAGCTTCGTTTCCTTAATTTCGCTGCTGCTAAACATTGGTGCTGCTGTAGCGTTTCACACGGACTCTTATTGTGACACACATAACGCTAGGATCAACACAAACGACATGAAGTGTAGACAGAAGAGACTGTCTACATTGGAACCATCACTTACTCCTTTAAACTTTTAAGCTTTAACATAAACATTAAAAATATTAGTCTCTAAATGTTTTAGTTGTATGTTAGTTCCATCTAAAGTTGTTAGTAACTTGGATCCAAATGTGTTAAAGACTGTCGTGCACATACTGTTTGTGGATGTTTGTTGTTGTTGTTTATCTATCTATCCATATTTTTATGTATATTTTTATACTGTTGTTATTTTTGTTGTTATTTCTATATAGATTGTTCATACATATATATATATATATATATATATATATATATACACACACACACACACACACACACACACACACACACATATATACTTTCTGTGGTTGTTTAATCTGGTTCTGGAATAAAGGACAAGTTGTCATTTTCAACTGTTCCACAATTTTACTTTTTTTTTTTCATCTAGTCAAATACCAGTTTAATTGAATTGAACTGAAAAAAATAATCAGTAGATTAATCAGTTACAATAGTAATCAATAGGTGCAGCTTTGTTCTCATGGTGTAACATGTTCGCTGATAAAGGGACAAGATTAACAAAGCTGATCACTGAGAAAGATCTGAGATTGAACTCAATCTTGACAAATGAGACTGAATTGTTAAATGTTTATTAATGTGTCATGAAGTGTGTATAACCTAGTATGAACTAAACTGTACCGCTCTAAACCCTCTGGAATGCTTCCCTCAGTGTAAAGTGTAAGCTGCTGTAGTTTTCCATAGTGTTTTTGCACTTGTTGTCTTTGTAACTAAATGGGAAACAGTGGTTTCATCTGCCAAACTGAGGCATTGGAGATGAAACAGTGAAAGCAGCTGTGATTTTACTGTGATAAACACGTTCTGTTTAAACACACAGTGTTTATCACAGTAACAGGTCTTACCTTACATATAGAGTGCTAGTCTTTAGCAGAGTGTAGTTGTGTAGTCCCTACTGTAGTGCTCACTAACACAGCACTTTGTCAAAACACAGAAAATAGATGAGTAGAGCAGCTGGTGTCTCAGGTAGTGGAGTTGTGCAGCAGTAAGAGATAACTTCAGATTGTTTTTTGTTTTTTTTTTGTTTTTTTATGTCTAACAAATTTGAGCGTGTATATATCCAGCGTGTCCCGAGGCCCTCCATTACTGCTGTTTCTTTCACAGAAAAACCAAGAAGCTGCAGAGGATGAAGAAACCCAGTCCAAGCAATGGTCCTCACAACACAGAGATGTGTCTGATTATTTTTGCAGAAACTCTGCGATTTTATTACGATAACCACAGTGGAACTAGCATGCATAAACTGAGTGGAAGCTGAAATTATACAGTGGGCAGATGGAACATACCTGCTGATTTCAGGAGGCTGTGAGGTGAGTTTATCGACCGGCAGAGCTTTATACCTGCAATCTGTTGTGGATGTGTGATGCCAGTAGATTATTGTCAAATCCGTGACAGTAAAACTGTTGTGTGAGAGTAAAAGAAACAGTGACAAACAAAGCAGATATGGAAGGTGTATGAGGAACTAAGGCTCGGGTTTAGTGTTTCCACCTCTCACAGACTTAAAGGTTCTGGGATATTAAGTGACTTTGAATGGTTTAGTTACAGACTGAACCTCAAACCTAAACAGTCCCTCTCCTAAACTATCACACATTTTTCAAAGCGTTTTGCCGTGGAGGATAGTTTGAAAGTCAGGGTTTATTTTAGGCATAAAAACATTGTGCTTATGGTTAGAACAGGGGTTTGGAATAAAAGGTTTGGGAGAAGCAAAAATAAAACAGTTTGACCTTCTTGTGGATACGAGCCCTGGTCTCCTCCGTGTCCTGTTTTTGCCCATTTAACAGTGACCACGTTTACATGCACACATCCGATTTCTGGAGTTATCAGATTATTAGTGATCATGTAAACAGTATAATCTGATCTGTTTTATCAGATAACAGCAGTAATCTGATTATGAGAAATCAGATTAACACACCTGGATTTCTCTCCAGTACTCTGATGTCTTCCTGCATGTGTACAGGTTAATCTGATTTGTTTAGTTCCGTTACGTCTGTACGTGTAAACACAATTAGAATAGTGGAAAACAGAATTTACATAGTCAAATGTGAGTGGAAGACAATAACAGGAAGTTGAAGTCCACCATCACTATGTATGTACGAACTCTGAAAGAAATCCCATAATGGACTGGAGCGTCTAAGCCACAATCCTGATTATCGTATTTCTTAAGTGCATGTAAATGTGTCAGATCTGGTTCTAACAATTATGTGATTACTCCCAGTTATCAGATTTTTATGGCATGCAAACAGGCTCATTGACTCCAAGGGTCATGACCAAGTATCAGTATGGAACGCTTACATCTAACTGACTATCAAACCTAGTAAGTGACAGTAATGCGCTTTAATCCTGGATGTTATTATAGGATGTTTATACAGTGGATGACGCGCTCACACCGCCTCACACCAAACCCCTCCATTTGCTCCTGGTTCTGTTTAGGTCATTAATACTTTATTTTTCTTGTTATTCTCTGAGACTTTGAGGAAACTAAAAACTCAAAGCACACATTGATCCCAAAGGTGATTTCAGACTTTTTAGGTAGATTTCATCAGGTGGATTTGTGCCCCCCCCCCAAACCACTGATGGATCCAAAGTCATTATCACCCTGTGGTATTTGATCATATGGTTATTCACTCTAGAGCTGTAGCTGTTGATTATATTTGTAATCGATTATTGTGTTGGTTATTTGCTTCGAGTCAATTTGATTAAACAATTATTTGAATAGATGAAAAAGAATAGAAAAAACGTGAAAAAGATGTGTCTGAAAATGTCACACAACTTGTCCTTTATTCCAGAACTAGCTGAAACAATGACAAAAAGTATAAAAGAAAAAGGATATAGAAAAAATATCTTAAAAAAAAAAAAATTAAAAATGAAATCAACAGAAGCTCGAGTGAAGTGGACTTCAATGCTGTTCTCATATGATATCAAACAAAAATAAAGCTCTGCAGCCTTTACAGCCACACATTTCCAGTCATTACACTAGAGCTGCATCTTACTGTCGATTACTGTCTCCAATTTTGATTTGATCAAACAACAATTATTTGAACTGACAAAAAATCATTGTACAAATGTGATAAAGACATGTCTGAAAATGACAAACAACCTGTTCTTTATTCCAAAACCAGTTGAAAGTACCACAAAAAGTACAAAGTAAAAGGATATATAAAAAATATATCTATATAGAAATAACAACTATAGCAACAGTATAAAAGTATATGTAAAAATATCTATAGATATGAACAACAACAAACAAGTCCAATGACATCTACAAACAATCTGTGCTCTGCAGTCTTCAACACATTTGGATCCAACTTATTAACAACTTTAGATGGAACTAACATACAACTGAAAAATAAAGACACATATTTGTAATGTTTGTGTTAAAGCTAATAGTTTAAAGGAGTAAGTGATGGTTCCAATGTAGAAAAGGCAACATATAGACATTTATACCAATGTTCACTTTGGTGTAGCAATATTTATTACATTATCTGTCACAGTTTTTAATTTCTAATTGTATCAGTGAGAACTGGAATTATTCAGGTAAAACTATACATATCATTCGTGTAATGAATAAACTGTGTGGGAAAAGTAAGTTGTATTTGTATTTTCACATATTATTCAAATGTTTCATTCATTGCACATGAACCTAGAAATACCAAGTAAGTTTTAATAGTGTTACGTGTTTTGACTGCGCATGTGCCTTGTGATGCGGGGACAGTTTGTGCCGAGTCATGTGACTCGTAGTTTACAGTGTCACGGAGTCATGTGACGGTGCGCTACCTTGCAAGTTTTCCTTAAAAGCAAGTTGCTGTTGTGTGTTTTGTAGTTGCTATGACTCATGTTGTGCCTATAGGGGAGAGGAGCTGAGTTAAGTGGGTGGAAGGAAGAGTTCAGTTTGACTCCATGACTGAACGGTCTGTGCTGCTGTCATACAGTCTATGCTGTTCCACACACGCGTCAGATAATTAAAGGAAATACCACTGCCTTCTCGTAAGTGTGTAGTATATTAAGACTCAAGAAGTGCAGCTAGCGTTCACTCTCCCCTAACTTTGTTCTACCAAAATGTCACAGTATTTTGCAATCACCTTGAAAAGCCATTAGCTTTAGGTGAGATTATTCAGTTCGAAACAGTCAGAGTCGAAGTAGAACTTACAAAGAAGGAGAAAGTAAAATCCAATGACCATATTAATAATCATCAGTAAATTACCTGAGGTTTGCTAGTAAAACGTTTTTCAGTGCAGTAAGTAATCTTTACTTGGGAATTTCTACAGTAAAATTTATTAAGGCTTTATGTGTGGAAATTGTTGCCTAGTTTTTTTTAAGTAAATTGCATTCCATTTTTTTTCAGTGTAGAAAAGTCAACATATAGACATTTTCTGCCATTTTATCCTCGTCTCTTCTGAGCTACACTTGATCCTGGTGTTATGTTCATCCCAATAAGCGTCCGCGTGAAACACAACAGTGGAACTAATGTTTAACAGCAGAA
>JAPQRP010000005.1:51400187-51413051 GCA_037367295.1 Apogon hyalosoma
GCTCTAATTCATATAGATTACATATATGCTCCTGTTTTAACTTTAATATGAGGCACTTTATTCCCCATCTGACAAAGGAAAAGGTGTCACACCCGCATTTGTAATTACCGTTGCAATATGTAATAAGTTATTACAAAATGTAGCAAAGTTTATTACAAAATGCATTCAAAAATTGTATAACAAAATGCGGCATGTTTTTATAAAATGTGGCGTTATTACATAATGAGGTGAAAAGTGATAATGTTCTTACATATTGTACCATTATTACATAATGCGGCGCTACAAGATTGTTTACTAATGAACTCGCCAAATGCTACGTTGTGATACTGAATTGTATTTGACACCTTGTAACTCTGGCCTTGTAATCTGCCACTTGATAATCCTTTTTTTTTTTTTTTAACTGATGCATCATAACATTGTTGTGTTTGCCAGGTTTTTAAAATTTATCTCCCATGGTTATATTTTGCAAAAAGTGAAGCTTTACATTCATTTCCATCGAGACCATCAATATATATTTAGACGGAAGACAAATCAGTTAAATTGTGCATCCTTGAAGAAAAAAGAAAACGCTTCATTTTCATTAGCATAACAGAGACAGGACAACATGAGAGATGCTTTTAGTCATAATTTAAGATTGTTTTCTGGGCTGCATTTAGATTTCAAGTGTGAATGATGATAAAGCAGATATTTATTTATGTATTTATCTTTGCTCCTCCATGATCAGTCAGTACTTTGTTCTCATTTCTCTATTTTATGCACCTGGATTATCCAAACTACGACAGGAGTAGAACTTTAAAAAAAAAAATGAATGTTTTTCATTATTCACAAGTTGTATCGATTATTTAAAATGATTACATGCATGATCAAACTTGTGAAATCCCTGTACATTCATTTATCACAGAATGTTGTGAATTGGATTAAAAGAATCATTTTAGATGTATATGACTCTTCTGTTCATCTGACAGATCATAAAATAGAGAGAAAAAAACAGGATGCAGGAAGTCATGAAGTACATATACTTAGGTACAGTGTAGTGCAAGTTACTTTCAAACTGTAATACATCACAGATTACTTGTTACTGTTATTTAAAAGTAATATCTTACAATATTACTGTCTCACAATTGCAATGTATCACGAGTCCGGTATTTCTTTTGAGTTTCATACAGACTCTCATCATAAATGGCGCGTGCGCAGTAGAACCACCTCCCCCCAGTACAAGTGATGGTAGAGCCTTGGGACCCATAAATTTGCTCACAGAAGTACATGTGGACAGATAGCTCAGCAAGGAAAGCTATGGTCTACCATGTTCGAATCCCAGCAGGAACACTTGCATTTTTTTCAACATTTTACATGTTCAAACGGGGCGTGACACCGAGGACCCCCGTAGACCGCAATCAATAAAGAATTCTAACTAGTCCTAGAAACGATAGCTTACCTTGTCATTGCTGATCACAGGGGTCATGCTAACTGGCTTCATGAAAGCAGGGTTAGGGTCAGTATGACTTGATCTGTACTGTCCTCTGCCGTCTTCACCAACAGGAAATAGAACTTTACAGATTTTGATTCCTTAACGTCTAATGGTCTTGCTGTTTTTTGTTTTTTTTGTTCTCATTTGAGCAGTTAAATTATAGGTGAAAAGTGTTTTGTAATGCGAGCCTTATTGAACACGTACCGAGTAAAATATGACTGATAATTGATTAGTAATGCCATAAACAAGTGCGTTACAGCAAAAAGTAATCTGTTACTGTAATGCATTACTTTTGTAACGTGTTACTCCCAATACTGCTTAGGTATCACGATGTGAGTATTTGTTTTCTTTTGTGCTGCATTTGGGTGCTCTGATGAAAACCATGGAATAATAATTCAGTGGTGGGAATATTATTGATTTTCAAAACGCAGGGTAACAGATAGAAGTCAGTGTAAACCCTTGTACGTTGTAAACTGACAACATTGGCCAGGTGGCGTTGTAAAGAAGTAAAAACCTCTGTAAGAAGTGGACATGGGGGTTACAGTAGCCTTGCTGATCTGCTTTTCAGACTAGCCCTGTTTAGAGCTGAAACGATTAATCAACTCAAATCGATTAAAAAAATTAACCGATTCCATTTTCCCGAATCAAAGCTCTGTTTCTTTAATTTCGCCATCGCTAAACATTGGTTCCACTATTGTGTTTCACACGGACACTAATTGTGGCGCACATGATGCCAGGAGCAACACAAACAACATGGAGGGTAGCTCAGAGGAGGTGAGACAAAAAGAACAGTCCATGCAGCTGAGAAAAGGTTACACTGAAACGTAAAAGTCAGAGCATAGATACGAAAAATTTTCCAAGTCACTGAAAATCCCCTCGACTTCAGTTACAGTTATCGTTAAGGACCGGAAGGACACGTGTAACTCTGCAGAACATCCTCACAAACTGAGGAAACTAGTGATGGATGATACCAATGAGCACAACATTTATATTTGTATTCTAGCAACATGAAAGGGAAACAACACAGAAATGGTTTTAGAGCAGAAACGATGAATGGACTCGAAATGATTAAAAAACATTATTTGATTACAGTTTTCCTGAAATTACATTTTGTTTCCTCAATTTTGCTGCCACTAAACATTGGTTCTGCTGTTGTGTTTTACAGCAGCTTTTAAGTTTTCACACAAACATTACAAATATGTGTCTTTATTCTTTTCACTTCTTTGTTAATTCCATCTTCAGTTGTTAGTAAGTTGGATCCAAATGTGTTGAAGACTGCAGTGCACATATTGTTTGTAGATGTCATTTAACTTGTTTGTTGTTGTTTATAATTGCAGATATTTTTCTTTTTCCTTTTAAATTGTTGTTGTTGTTATTATTGTTGATGTTGTTTCTAGATTTTTTTTGATATATCCTTTTACGTTTATACTTTTGGTGGTTGTTTCAGTTGGTTCTGGAATAAAGAACAAGTTACAATTTTCAGACATGTCTGTTTTACAGTTTTACAATTTTTATTTGACTATTCAAATAACCATGTAATCAAACTGAAGAGAATAATCAATTGATTAATCAGTTACAAAATAATCAGTAGCTGCAGCTCTAGAGCTAAAGCTGACATGGATGTTGAGGTTCAGTAGGTTTAAGCTCAAACAGCGAGTAGATGAAGAATCACAGTCAGTCTTTCCACTTGTGGAACCAGTTCATGTACTTTTGCCACATCTGTGCAGCTGCACAACACATTTATTTAAAAGGCGAGGGTGTCTGATTTTCAAAAATTCCTGCTGCCACGACTCGTTTTTCCTCGTGTTTCTCATCTCATGTTGGGGGGGGGCTGCAAATTGGAAAATGAGAAGTGGCTGGACCGCTTTGACTCATGAGTGTCATTTGTGCAGCATGAAAACAGCGCCCCCTAAAGTGCCTAATCAGTGCTCAATTACTGACCAACATATCAAAAAGATCTTCATTCCCAATATGGCGTCCACATGCAGGCCTGCAGAACAATGGGAGTTTTACAGTCGGTGATAAACAGGGCAGTTTGGACCAGCTGAGATATGGAAGTGACACAGAGTGAGTGATAAGGAGATAATAGCTGAATCGCCATGTGCCTAAGTGCTCAGATCTGGAGCCCAAATCACTGTCTGAATCCATCCACTGCAGCTCAGACTCTGGGTGCATCCACTTAATCAGTAATCAAGATACAAGCACAGGTTGGGGCACATAGAGCTGAAAGCACTTGTCAAATTACCCAGAGAGTATTGATTGTGTATCGATCCCCCCACACTCACCACAAATACGAAGGAAGGGGTGGAAGTGGGTGCCACCGTCCCCTGGCGTGTGTTGGTGTGTCTTGTCCAGGGTAGAACTCCCAGAACCGCACAGATCCATCTATTTCCAGGCGGTGTGAAAAGGGTGGAAACGGATGACAGGTGACGACGAGGGCGGAAAGGCTGAAGAAGACGAGAGAATCTGCATCAGACTGGGGGGGTTAGAACAAGACGTTAACAGCAACAAACAATGTCATCAAGGAACTCACGCTGAATTTCCCAGTCCTTCAGGAAAATCCACATGACCTTCATGCGTCACATGTGATGGCAGCAGATCATCGTGTGTCATCAAGTTGTGAACACCCTAAAGTGGTAAAAACGCAGCTGTCGGTAGGAAAATGCAGAATATGCTTGTGTGTTTAACCTGTAGGAAGGACTGAGGGGAAGGTTCTGTGAATGACCCCTGCCCATCAAAAGGTTAGCTTTTCTTATCAGAAACTGAAGTCCTCCTTTTTCTTTTAATTGAGAAAATCTTTTGTGGCATCTAAAATCCAAATGATAAGAAATGATGCATTTTAAATCTGACCATAAGCCTCTGTTTCTTGAGTTGACATAGTAATCTATTAGGGGTGCAACGGTACAGATAGCCCACAGTTCGGTCCGTACCTCAGTTCTTGGGCCACAGTTTTGGTATGCATTTTATGTGTGAAAAGAACCGTTTTTTCTGCCAAAATTATATTTTTTATTTTGCTTGTCAGCAAAAATGGAATTTCACAGTAGGAACAAATTATATCTCTGTACTGAATAAAATAACACTCTCCATCCTGAACGATAGAACCCTTTCTTATTCCTTGACTACTTGTATACAGTTGTTTAAAACAGGTACGTGCACACATATGGCCCAAAGGGGGCTTTTTTTAAATAAATAAATTCCTGTTCTGCATAGGGGTGTAAAAGAAAATGGCGGTATAAAAATGCCACGGTTACCTAGCGTATGCATTTCCTTGTTATAGCGTGTCAGGAACTTAAAAGTGAGTCACTGTGTAGACAATGGGTTTAATCACGGGTCAGGTCAGGTTGCGGGTGTAATGTGCATGAGTATGGGAGGGTGCCGGTTTTGGAAAAGTGGTGGATCTGTGCAGAACTCTGATGTGTGTTGAGACTAGGGGTATTTTCACACAGCGTGCTCAAGTCAGTATCCAAGTACGCTGGACCCCGTGGTCCACTTAAAGCCACTTCTCTATCCACCGTCTCTCACAGAGGGGTGGGGCTTCTCCACGCTGTGTGCTCACATGCATGTTGAGCGAGCGAGAAACAGAGAAATAAATCGAACTGAAATCCCGCGGTTCATAAGGGCGGAGTGTCCCGTACACGGTTTTCCTGAGTACTGTTGCATCCCTATAATCTATTTCATAGTACTGGAAGGTCTCAAAGCATCTGTGTGTGTGTATCTGCACAGTTCTGAGAAAAAAACAACAGGCCAATTTGGTACCTACAGTTGAGGAATAGTCCCATCTCCACATTAAATATCTTGGCAAGTTGATAGGACCAATAGTTTGGGAGATATTAGTCATTTTGGAATACAGTAGCCACAATCACTTTGCTCAGTTGACGGGAAGCGCATTACCGTGCTGCATGATGGGAACTGTTGACGGGAAGCGCGGTACCATGCTGAACAACGTATGTAATAACTTCAGTCTCTAGATATCGGTATTAATATGACTCCTGGCTCCCCACGGGTCAATGTGCTAGTGTAGTACAATATACAAAGGTGAGACAGATTATGTTTCCTTATCTGATAAATTCACTTTTTTTCCCCCAATTGATAAAACCTTCTAGACGCTTATTACAATAACCAACACTGGGATTACTGATACCACTTCATATATATAGAGTACCCTTTTGAAGGTTAATAAATAGGCTGTAAACAGTTATAAGTCTATAGTAAACCGTTATAGTACAGTTTTTATACATTGATTTGTGACTCACCATTTGACAAGGTTTACAGCGACTTTTAGGACAGACAGTAGATCCTGTCCTACTGAGGAGTTGGAAACACTGAATGTTGTTCATGGATGCAAAGGTCAGAGGTCAGCATCCAATGAGATCTGACAATGAACAGTAAATATAGTTACATCTCAATATTTGCCAAAAAAAACCCAAAACAGGTCACTATTGTTGTTGTTGCTCAATGTAATGTAACGTGTTGATGATTCATGATGTGTTTACAACCTAATTTGAAGCTTTATTAAATGAAACTTGTAAAGTGGGTCCTTCTGGCTCACCTGTATCCTGCCTCTTGGTTCAGATGACTGAAATAACACACAGAGGCACAGATTCAACAAAGTTACAGCGACATGCCAGTAAAAACAAAACCCTGGTGCTGGATCGAGTTTAATGCTAACATTAGCAGTACACTGAGTCATGTTTTGGAAATATTACAGCAGCCTTAGATATCTGAAAGTCAGTTTGCTGGTGCGTTTGTTTATTTTTAAGTTGCCTCTTGTTTTGGCAGCCAAAAAGAAACAGGGGACAGAAAAGGAGGACAAATGTCCCTGACTGGACCAGAAACAGGGACGTTGTAAGCACATTTCTCAGGTGTTAGGGACACCAGGAAGCCCCTATTTTTGCTCACAGTCTGTAGAAGGCACAGTTGTTCTGTTTTGCTTTAGGGCTGTTACGTCCCATAATTCAAAAACAAAAGGGTACACTGCATGTGACTGCATCGAAAAGCAAAAGGAGACGTCTTTAGGAAAGGAAACAACTGCGTAAGTAATTTTCATCGGTCACAATTCACTCTAATTGTTTCCCAGGTAAGGTCTAAAACTCAAGTCCTGAAAAAAAGTCCAGTGTCTGCTGACGTATAGCAGAAAAATGTCCAGTAAGAAGGACCTATATAGTTCAAGGTCTTCCTCTCAGTGCAGGAAGAGCAGTTCCTGTGGCCACAGTAGTGTACTGAACAAAAGACACAAACCAATTCAAGGAAGCATAGAAAGTATGTGCTGAAAGCATTAATAGTAAATAAGGTGTATCAGGCAGTAACGGTTGTGGGAGGACAGTCAATAGATTTCCATAGAATGGAGCAAACAGCAGCAGATGGTGATGATGTGATAGACTATCCAGTAACAGGCAGCGATTCTTTATGCCCTCGTGTTCCCCTTGGCACCAGGCAGGTTTTCCATAGGAGGCAGCTGACAAGTACAAGCGCTCACCCACTCGATGCGGCACAGCGATGTTAGTTAAGTCAGAATACGGGAGGAGGCAGGCTGTAATGTACTGAGAACGGGTCTGATCGCAACATCTGCAACACAAAGAGCAGAGGCCAACTTCAGCTAGTGTTTTAACATGACTGTAGGCTTTGGGCGTTATTCTCTTCTATATGCAGGGTTACAGAGATGACACAGGGAAGTGGCTGATACAAGTATTCCGATGGTGGATGCCAATTAATGTTAACATGTTCTCAGGTTAATAAATTCTTTACTGGCTGAGAGTCAACGCATTTCTTGAGCGTGCCATAAGCCTCCATCTATTTACACAGGTTACATAAAGCACGGCTAGCACTAGTTAGCAGAATACAGCACTGTATTGTTTGTGTTACTCTAATTACATCTACATTAACTTAAATGCTCTGTTGGCTTTATGAGACTGACAAACTACTACACAAACTATCATAACACTTTAACAGTTTATACATGGCTAGAAAATGTCTAATCTCAAATCACTAGCATGCTAATCACAATTATAGACCTTACATGTTTAACCTACAGTGAAGCATTGCTCACGCAGATTAACAGAATACAACACTGTAGTTAAACTGTGTTACTCAAATTACATCTATATTAAATTAAACACTCTTGGTTCTGTGAGGCAGATTTGACATCATTACATACTGTGCTATTTAACAGCTAGCACATGGCTAGAAAATATCTAATTGCTATTTGTTAATGCTACTCACAACTGTAGAGCTAACATATTTAGCTTAGAGTTAGCTATAAACAATTAGCAGAATATGGAACTGTCACAAAACTGCTTATGTAACTCAAATTTCACCCATGTTATTGTAAACACTCTGTTAGCTCTTGATATAATGTGTATATGTTGTTATCACACAGACTTTTGTAGTTGTTTAACAGCTTACACATAACTAGAAAATGCTTAATCACAGTTAGCTCAGCACAGCTGTAGATCTTCCATGTTTTCTCTTTGCTTTAGTGTGAAAAAGTAAATTTACATTATGAAAATGTGGAAAAACCTGAACGATCATGTACAACCTGAAATTTCTAAAGAGAAATAAGTGAAACTTCAATAATATTATGTCCCAGTTTATTACTACAGTGGGTATGCAAAGGCACAAAACATTTAGCAACAGGCATTAAATTGTTAAAACTGGAATTAATTTTCTTAAGACATTTCAGGTTCGCATTTGTTCAGGTTTTGTGAAAGGACAGTTTGTAAATGTAATATTTTCGTTATGTTATTTTACTTTTTTCGCGAGTTGTCATTATTTCTAGGTTATTATGTCATTATTTTACTTGAGATCATATCGGTCTGTGTGTGGCCCCTGAACTAAACACCCTTGACTGTTAATAACTTCAGTGTAATTTTTGCCGTTCACAGGCCGGATTGCACCCTTTGGCAGGCTGGTTTTGGCCCCTGTGTTAAACCAAAGCAGAATTCAGCAAGAACACTTTGAAGCAAATGTTGATCCGTTTCTCCATGCGTGTGCTTCCCCCTACACAGATATATTTTTATCACCATGGACGGAAAATGTGAAACTTGCAAGTGTAAACAGAATGATGCAAACAGAAACACACAAAAGCAGTGGTTGTACACCATGTTTAGAATATTTGCAATAAAGTCCGAGTAGCGTTCTCGATCTCCGCTTTCATTTTCTATGTTGCTGTTTATTTATTTTCATTTTCCAAAAAACAAACCCAGAATAATTAGCCCCCTTTCACTGGTTAGCATCTGGCGCCATAATGAACAAAAATATAGGACGTCCATAAAAGTCATTTCCACTCTGATTTACTGGTTTTTTGGATAGTTGCCTTGGCAGTAGCTGGTGACATGGTCTGTGTTAAAAGTCCCCATCGGGGCGGCATTGAGGGTGTGTCTAAAACGTGCACATGCACTTGGAGGCAGGACTGTCACCGCACCATCTGTAGTCACTCCACAGGAACATAACCAGCACCATTTATTGCACATATGATTACTGGTTGGCATCTTTTTTTTTTTTTTTTTTTCTTTTACAAGCCATCTGTTCAGGAGAGGTGAGAAGGGATTTGAGAAATAAAAAAAAAAAAAAACAGAGAAAGAAACAGAATGCAACATATTGATTCTCTGCTTTAACACATAAATATCCATTCTTAGCGCTTAGTGTTTTTGTTTTTTTTTTTTTTAAATTATTTGTATTGTGTTTAATGTGTGAGACAAATTCGTTAATTAAAGAGCTGTTATTACTCATAGCTTGAGTTGAGTGTAATCAACAATGTATTCTCTATGGATCAGTCTTAGAATAGTCACATCTTAGTTTGTCTTCTTCCTGCTCTCAAGGGCGAGTTTGTCAGTTCACAGTGGATGTAAGCCTGAGGTCAATCAAATAGGACAGTAGTTGGATGAACATAACATGACAATAAAGATCAATTATATAAGTGACTTCCCTGAAATAAGGGTACATTATGGTGCCTTGGTGCACATGCTTTTAATGTCATGATGTAAATGTCTGATATAAAATAAGTGGCAAATTAGGAGAAGTCCTTGTGTCATCGACTTTCCTGTGTTGTGGACTTTCCTGTTTGGGTTGTTCACAAACAAGCCAGTCTTTGAGGTGAATGATGGGAGTTGGCTTGTACATCTGAGGTCTCTGCTTTATCATGGGTTTGTCTCTGAGTGTACGCAGCCATTGACATGTGACTCATTTTGGAAACAAAGCTTTGGAGAGAATTGTAAGAGTGCAGGAGTGTCTCCCTCTGCTGTGTCTGGAAAACACAGATTCCATCACTGATTTCTATTTCTGTCAAACAACTGTTTCCTAAAATGATCTGATTGCAACAATTGGGTAAACTAGACAAAACCAACTGTGGGAAGTGACGGCTAGGGGTATATCCCCGAGCACCCCCAATCCTTAACCAAACAGCTATGATGTCATGACGTGAGGCATCCCCAGGTCATGACCTTTCATTTGCACTTGATTTGAAGTCAATCAGACAAATAGTTCCAAAGATATGAACAAAAGAGTGCTTAGTGATTTTAAACTTTTGAGCGGCCCCTTGTGGCCAATCTAGAAATAGTAAATCGTCCAAAATTGAATAAGTTCTTCCTCTCCATGATACTGATTGATGTGAAAAATTTGGAATTTCTAAACCCAATATTTTTCAAGTTATCGTGTTAACATGAAGGATATCTGGCGGCAGCGGTCGGACCAAAAACATAATATCCCCGAAACTGTGTTCGGGGATATAATTACTTTAATGGTTGCTGTGCAATTATATGCCAAAAACACTTCAACATCAATTTAAGTTTAACAAAAAAAAAGGTCTTTAAAACCAAAGAACATTTAAAATGATTACATTTTCATTCTAAAATAGGAGACAGAATGACTCCTTCAAAAGAAAATGTTGCACTGAAATGACAAAAACAAAGCACTTAGATTATGTCATAGATACTGCTTTTCCAGTATCACTGATGATATAAGAGTGATGACAAATTAATAAGCAAAAAGGAGATTTAAAGAAAATTGCAAACTATATAATTATTTGTTGATGAGATACTAACATTTAAGAAACCAACAAAGTTCAGGTGGCAACAGCAGTAAAACGCACGACACAGATTTAGCTATAAAATAAGTTATTAGAATGCAGCACCATCACTAACCTGCTCGTGGAACTCAGAAACTGCAGAAAACACTCTTAGGTTTTGACACAAGGAGCATTTGTTGGTATTACACAACTATAGTAACTATTTAACAGCTTATACATAGTTGGAAAATGTCTAATCCCAAATCACTAGCATGCTAATCATATTTGTAGACCTCACATGTTTAGCCTTGAGATTTATAAAATGTTGCTAGCATAAATTAGCAGAACACTGTAGTTAAACTGTTAGTGGAAGTCAAATTGCATCTATATCAAATGAAACATTTTGGTTCTATGAGATGCATTTGACATCATTACACAAACTACAATAACTATTTAAGAGTTTACACATGGCAAGATAATCTCTAACTGCTAATGGTTCATACTAATCTCAACTGGAGAGAACTGTCCTCCTGTTTTTGTAGCCTGTCCTGGAAAATTTCTAAATTCTCCCGAGACACTGAATATCCGGGTTTTTAATGGACTATGTTAATGCCATTATGAGTAATCCGAGCCACGCCTGTAGTGGAGCTACTCCGTTGAGCGTGTCAGTGCATGTGTGTGCTGTCTGCTGTATGGATGTGACACACTTCACCTGTAGCTCTTAAATGGGCACTGACACACCCTGAATAATTGAACTGAATATGAAGTCCATAACATGGCCTATCTCGCTATCTCGTGTGTGAGAAGAGGTTGAATCACTTGCTGCACGTTACTGTAATCAGGCTCTTCTGAATAGAGACAATGTTGACATGGGTGGGGAGACTGAGGACGAGGATGGTACTAGTGGAACTGACAAGTCAGTTAAAAAGAAAATGAAACGTAACACTTGTTTTAATAATGACCGGATGAAAACCCAAAATTACTCCACATGACTAAAACCCACCCCAGGTGATCCACTTTCTGCTACCTGCTCCCTATGCTCAGTTAAGATTCTCATTAAGCATGAAGGGAAAACTGCTTTGGATGACCATGCTTAAAAAAAAACAAACATAAGAATCGTGTTCAAGTTACCAGACAAACCAAGGCCATTTCATCATTCATGATCACAAAAAGTTCAACAGACAAAGGTACTGTCGCTGAATTAACAGCTACTTATCATGGTGTGCGACATAGTCACAGCTACCTGTCAACTGACTGTGGGAACAAAGTCTGTGCAAAGATATTCAGTGACTCAGATATTGCAACACAGATGTCCTGTGGCATAACTAAGAGTGAGGCCTGAGTACAGAATGTGTTGGTACCGTTTAGTCAGCAAAGACTAGCGCAAGAATTACAGAGAGTGCATTACTTTGCAGTATGTTCTGACATGTCCAACTCTTGCCATATAAAATTGTTTCCCTATATGGTCCAGTATTTCAGTGCCTGGAGTCTACTGAGCTGCTGAAAATAGTTGCTTTTGTTTTTTCAATACCTGTCAGTAATGCCTATGTAGAGCGAGTTTTCCGTCATATGGAAGATGCTTGGTCTGGTAAGAGAAACAGACTGTCAGTTGCAATGGTGAAGGCTGAGCTTCAGGTCAGACTGAATTTTAAAAGAACATGCACTGAATTCAAGACAGAAGAACAGAGAAGAACAGAAGAACAGAGGTCACTGATAGCTGCAGCAAAGGGACAATAAACATAAATGGAGGACCACGTAAGAAAATGATTACATCCAGATGGCCTATCTGACAGATGCACTAAGTGTAAGAGGCTATGTGATGCCAGAGTATGTTAAAGGCAACTCTAACGTCATCCCTCTACTCATGTGTTTAGCTGAGAGGTAGAGAAGGCAAACACAAGCAATGCCCACACCAGTACCAAAGGAATCAGGTAAACTGTTTCCTCTCAGGAGAACACTTGATGTTTAAAATAATCAGTGCATACAATCTGCAAATACAACTGTCACATCGGTCGAATGTCTAAGGGACATTTTTGTTCATGCAGGTAAGTCATGGTATAATCGTGTCATCAATCTGTCCAGGTTTTTTGTCAGACACAGGTGGCAACCCTACTGTAGAGCTAGACCGGGAGAAGAGACCATGGCCAAGACCCGGGAGAAGAGAGGCTCAGTGAGACTGTGGCCCAGGAGAAGAGACCATGGCCCAGGAGAAGAGACCACAGCCCAGGAGAAGAGACCACAGCCCAGGAGAAGAGACCACAGCCCAGGAGAAGAGACCACAGCCCAGGTGAAGAGACCGTGGCCCAGGAGAAGAGACTACAGCCCAGGAGAAGAGACCACAGCCCAGGAGAAGAGACTACAGCCCAGGTGAAGAGACCACAGCCCAGGTGAAGAG
>JAPQRP010000005.1:51415567-51426120 GCA_037367295.1 Apogon hyalosoma
GGGGGTGGGGGTGCACAGCTGAACAAGGAGGCCATCCAATTCTTCACTGGCACGTGCTCCTCCAGCTTTACAGGAAAAGGTTTTCAAAGGTTTAAACCGGCCAAGACACCAGTGGAGGCCAAAAGGCGACTGTGGCTGCAGAAGCAAAGGGAGGACGATGGTTTTCAAATGACCTCCAAAAACTTCTGGACCGTCATTAGTCACGAGGGTCTGGACAGAACCCCCTGTACCAGGCCAGAATGGGTAAGGAGTTCAAAAATGAGCACTATATTCCAAACTCATTATCATTTCTCATATCTGCATTAATAATTAATATTATAAATGATTTTTTTTTTCTCCTGTTGCTTGGAGGTGGCCATTTCGAAAAAACAAAGCAGTTTGGCCGTCAGACACACTTTATTATCACAATGATGTTTTCACTGCAGAATTTATACATCACAATAGTATTTACTCTGTGAAAAAAAAAAAAGTTTTATGGCTAGTTTCAGATTAAAAACATGTAGTATTTAGTCTGAAACAATAGTTGATATCTTTATATAACTGACATAAATTTAACAGGTTATAGTATTGCAATATATATATAAATATGTATAAAAAATAATGCACTTTAAAAATACAACCATTGGTTATTACTTCTCTATTATGTGAAATATGTTATACTAAATATTGTATTAAATTGAAAACTTCAAATGAATTATGAAACCTAAATATTTACTATGACCAAACTTCAGAACAAATGCTGATCCAAACTTGTTGAATATTTGTTAAAAAAAAAAAAAAAAAAAGTCAGATTTAGTTAGATTCATTTTGATTTGTGTCTTGATGTTCAGATTTGACAGTACTATTTCATTTTCTACATTACAAAACAAAGTGCAATAGACAGGCAGAAACATTCAAGAGTGAAACAGGACAAATGAAATAGAATCTGCTATTTATATTGCTTGTTCTGTACATACAAATTATTTACATATTTGCAATATCATTGCACATGATACTGGTATTGATGTGATATGGGATGATAGTTGTCAGCGCTACCTTTAATCTGTGGTATTAAGCAAATGATGCATGTATTTATTCAGTAAATATATAATACACCACTGTCTCAGTCTTTACCGTTGGAGTTGGAACACAGTTTGCTGGTCTGTGTCTCCTGAACTTATGAGAATCAGTGTTGTGATTTCAGAGCCGCCTTCTTCTCATCTCCCATGTTGTTTGTTTTCTTCTTGGGGGGTACAGTATATGTACAGTATACAGGATACACAATTATCAGGCATCTCATGGAGCTGAATGGATCAAAAGCCTTTGACGTCTGACTTGCAGGGCACTAACATTACACAAATCATTAACCAATAAGCACTAGTTGACACATATAACAAGCAGTCACATTCACAACACATCAGCAGACAGCCTTAATAACCTGACAGCCCTCCACTCTCACCCTCTGATGGCAGATGCTGCATTGACTTCTAGTGGTTTTGCTGATTAGACCCGGTGCATGTGCTGATTTCACCCTCCTCCACCTCTTCCACCACCTTATTACCATACTAGAGATGGCATCTCCTGCCTTGTGCATTATGTATATCCCACATCTCAGTGATACATACCCGCTGGGTTCTCTTCTGTATATTCCTTGTAGTTTTAATGTGCTCCCTCAGACTCTCATATGCTGTCTGGATTCATTTAAGGTGCAGCATCTTATGCAGTTTTTTTTTTTTTTTTTTGTGCATTGGTGCTAGTACTACTGCTGTGATTCTGCACCCAGATATTGGTATGAATTCAATTGTTTTGTTTTCCTTCAATAGTGCAACATGCTTAAGATTTGCAGGGACATAATTGCAAACGTGCTGCAATATTCACGATATTCTCATTAGGATCTATTCACCTGAAAATATGAATCATGATTTTATTACATTAAAATCAGCCACTTACATTTAGAGAGAGTGTTTGCTACTATTTTATAGTTACTATCCCCTTAACTAAATATCCCAGAACAAAAAAAACAAACACTTGCTCTAATGAGGAACTATTGCATTTTTAGACAGATCGAACCTCCAAGGCCGAAAAGTGAAGCCAGTGTGGAAATGTCAAAAACTGCAATTCCCACTTGAGGCTGGGTCCAAAAATTAGTCAGTTCCATAGACGTAGACCTCCATGTTAAAATACTCATCTTTACAACAGAAATCGTGTCTATAATAAAAATAATTCACCATTTCTAGATACTTTTAGATTTAAAGTGGCTGATCTGATTCAACAAATGTCTTGTCATTTGGTGCTACTTGTCTCACAACTGGTGAAATGGAGCTCACCAGTAGAAAAAAAACACATCTGGACAATCTATAACTGGTCAGTCAGTATCCCTACCATGAAGACAAAGAGAACAGTCCATGTAGCTCTGAGAAAAGGTTCAGCTGCAAAGCAAAAGTCAGGGGATAGATACAAAAAAATTCTCAAGTCACTGAAAGTCCCCCAGAGTTCAGTTAAAATTATCATTAAAAAATGAAAAGAATGACGTGTAAATCTGCAGGACATCCTCACAAACTGAGGAAACTCACGACGGAGGCCACGGAGACACCAATGACCACAAAATGTATATTTATATTCTAGCAACACAATAGTCAAACTACATAGAAAAGGTTTTAGAGGTGAAACGAATAATCGATTAATCAACTCCAATCAATTAAACAATTACTGTATCACAATTTTCCTGAACTGAAGCTTCCTTTCCTTAATTATTGATGCCACTAAACATTGGTTCTGTTGTTGTGTTTCACATGGACACTTATTGTGACACACATGACCCCGGGATCAACACAAACAACATGGTGTGTAGCTTAGAAGAGATGAACATGGATAAATTCTTGTCAAAGAAGCTACAATATATTGAACATAATTCCATCTTTGGCAGTAATAAGAGGGTAACATTTCCAAGGGGGTGAATACTAATACTGTAAATATGTAAATAAGTATATACGTACAGAGCAAGTAATGTAAACAGATGATTCTCTTGTATCTCTTCTCTTTCCCTGTTCACTCTTGAATGTTTCTGCCTGTGTTTCTGCACTTTGTTTTTTGTATTTTTGCCGCTGTAAACACCGTTATTTCCCCACAACGGGTTCAGTAAAGTTATATCTTCTTGCTTTTAGTAGGCACTAGGGATGTAAACAATTAATCAACTATCAATTAATTGTGGATAAGAATTTGCTCGGTTAATTTACAGTAATTGTCGGTTAATTGCCCTTTTCCACGGCGGTGTTCTTGGTGTCGACAGTAGGGGGCGCCACTGCCTAAACTAGGCTTCATCGCTGCGGTTGAATATTGGGGGGAGTCGTCCACCTGTCCACACCTGTACGAAGGCGGCTGGCTTGTCGCTTCATCGTGTCAGGTCATGATACAAAGTCAGAAATGTCCGTTTCTTCTAAACTGCCCCTCTTCAGATTCATTTATTTGACTGAATTTCTCTGCAGAAATTATTTTGTTCGAGTACATAAACGCCATTGCCTGTACTGTATCCCTAATGGTACAATTAATCAATCATTAAGGAACATGACATGCTTTTTTCATTAAGTACATAAACAATCTTTAGCTTTTATTCTCATCGACCAGTGGTTCCCAACCTTTTTTGGCTGGTGACACCATTTTAACATCACAAATTTCTGGCGAACCCAGACATTCAGAACTGAGATGTTTTTCTTTTGGAGATGTCTTAGCAGGGCCGGGCGGGCAAAGAAATCTTTCCATTCTCTGTTCAATCCAGTTTTCTGACTGTGACTGTGTCCGGGCCAGTTGAAGCGTAGTAACGCACGTGGTCACATGAAGGGGTCGAACAAGATGCCCTCTGAGACATTATATCCTGCATTTTATTCGAACTTGAGTTCTATTACAAAAAGTGCATGAGGTTTTAATCATAATGAAATATAAATTGAATCATTAAAAAAAAAGTATTACAATTTTTTTTTTTATCAATTACTAGAAATTCCAGGCGACCCCGTTTGAATTCCAGGTTGAAAAATGCTGTTATAGACCCCACTGAACGAGAAATTCAGGTTCTCAGCAAAATCACCGCTTATCAATTAATCATTAATCGATCGATAAGGTCAACCAACTAATGATTAATGAATTAATCAATAATTTGCATCCCTAGTAGGCACTGTAACTTAGCGACATTAGCTAATGTTAGCATTCATCAAACACAACAGCATGTGTTCTTGTTAAGAAGCTGAATTAACACTGTGGTCTGTGTTTTCAGTTCCACCACTCCCTCCTTCCAGCTCCACATTCCCTTCCAAAACAAAAAGAAGGTGACGACCATCTCAAACAAGCGCAATGCAATATACCATTTCACCACTGGATGTCATTAAACATTAGACACTGAACCTTTAAACTCCCTATTTTTAGCATGTATAAATGGGATTGCTTTTTGTGTTCCATTTAAAATGATTTTACTGTTTCATGCACATTTCCACCAGAAATAAAGTACAACACTTAAACATTATCCCAGTTTTTTATTACATGATACTGTATGCTGTCCAAGATGTTATTCTAACACACTAATTAAAAGTACCTTTTCAATGCATGGTCTCACATTTAACCTAATAAATCTAAAAATGATGACAGACCATTGGAAAAAAGTCTGAGCTACAGAGGTGATATGTACTTGTGTCAGCCTATCTTTCAATCTGCCACATCTGCTGCGCCAGCTGATGGGTTAATGAGGGGCACACATGTCCTGTCCTATTTCCTGCAATCAGCTCATTCAGACATTTTGACAGGAGGCAATTATGGTCGAAAAATACTGAGGAGGCTGCAAAATTGCTTAGACACACACACGCAGACATATCTATCTGTGAGGGTTAAAACCACATTAGGGATAAGGCTTTTTGCACCCGATTGGCCGATACTTAGGAATTACGCTCGATGTGTGACGACTCTTGACCGCTTGACGCCCAACCTCAGTCGTTTTTACACATTCAGGAGCTGAATTGCTTGTAGATGACTGAAGGTCACGCACTGGTAGGCCATTTATACATTTTTTTTAATAAGCTTTTGTATTGAACATTCAGTACAAGGCTAGCTTAACGGTGGCTAAAACCATCACTGGACGCTCTTTGATCATCTGCTTTCGGTCGTATGGGTTGTTCTTTAGTGTTGCAGCCTCTTATACTCACTTCAACAGGGGACACAGGCTTATATCTTGGAACTCTTTGTAGACGTGGGTGAATGGGACGCTGCTGAGATTACCTGTCATGGCTCAAACTTGGTAGAGGTTAGGGTCATTAAAACATTCTGCCTGTGCATCTCCATCTTGCTGAGTGATTGAGTGATAAGGCAGTCACAAATGATGCAGGCGAGTCATACATCAACCAAATACTTCATATAACCCACCTCCACACCTCAGCCTTCTCAAGGTGATATTGACTAGAGCTTGATAGAAAAGGGCGAGTGAAAAATGTCCACGCTCAGCATGTTAACATCATACGCTAATCAATCTAATACATGTCAGAAGCTAAATATATTTTGCTCCTTGTTAGTTAGAAATGACACATCCTGTTCTGGTACAGTATTACTGTAGGTGTGTTTATATCAAGCTGTTTTTTTAGTTCATTTTCTTATAAAAAAAAAAAACACTGAAAATTCAGGGGGAAAAAATCAAAAATTTGCAAAAGGCAGAAAGTTGGCAAATGATTTAAACTTGCAAATGCGAATAAGCACAATGGGGAGAGCAATGGACCAATGACAAGACTGCACAGGGAACTGGTATGTAAGTAACTTTATTTATTTTTAAATGGAGAATATATTAAGCATTTAATCCATAAAGACCCAAACATCCACCACCAACCAAAACCATCTACTGATCTAAAATGTTTAATACCTGTTGATCCACTAATCCTATCAATACATGTAAATAATTGGTGTAAAATGCAGTTTGTCATCTTGTCACGGTCATCAGATATGACCCATTTGGACGTTCAGAGGCTCCGTAATGAATGTGGAAACACTGTCATCTTCGACATTGACTCACAAGTAAAACCCATGGGGGTAAACCACTTAGGAAAGACAAAAAACATAATTTGGAAGTTATTTTATTAATTTAGTTATTTTTTGTTATTTTGCTCATTTTGTTGATTATTTTGGTCCTTCTTTGTTCATTCTGTAGCTGTTTGATTTGTTGATTATTTTGTTAATTTTTGTTGATTATTTTATTTATTTGCTGATTATTTTATTCATTTTTGTTAATTTTGTTTATTATTTATTTTTGCTTCATGTTGATTACTGAAGCTGGTTTTTTCCCTGAAACGTTAGGTTTTTTCTTGCTGTACATACTTCACATATGTCCGGATTGGTTCTAAATACAGAGATTGCCAAATATATGTGTGGTCATTACATTGTTCTATAGAGAAAGTCATGCAGAATGACAGTTCAATAGCCCTAAATACAGTTCCTCCTTTGTAAAAAGCATTCATTTTCGAACTTGACAAATGTGAATTGAATCAAACTTTATTTCAGTTGAGGTCTCCATCTACATCTGCATCAAAAGACAAATTCAATTAAAAAGTGCTGATGTTTGATTGACTGTGGGTTTGTCTCCAGTTTATTACGACAGGAATAAACTGCTGCTGCCGGTTCAGTTACATAAATATAACACAAATGATGTTCACTTGAAACTAATGAAAAACAATGACAGCAGAATCACCGGTAAACAAGCCAATGAATATTAATGTGAATAGTAATTTGGATAAAAGCTATATTTATGAAAGACACAGTATGCAACTTAACTGTAACTTTGCATATAATGTAGTTTTTCAACACACATGATGTTTTAGATTTTAGCTTTGCACTGCTGTCTGTGTTTGAAACTCATCCATAAAGCAAATGTACAATTGAACTGATCAATTAAACCATGTGGAGAATTTTATATTATTTGGGGTTACTCTGTCTAAAAGAAATATACATTAATGATTAAATTTAAGCTCTAATTTTTAAGGGTATCCTTTTAAATGATTGTTCTTATCCAATGGGAACACTCTTATCATGTTATTTATGTCCCATTCTAATGACTTGACTTTATCAACCTAGTTTTATGACAGTTTTATGACAAAAACCATAAAATAAACATCACAGTAAACTCGGTCTCTGACAGTTACAACGAGAAGCAAACGTAAATGCCATGTTCGATGGAAAACAGCAGTGAAACGCCTCCGTGTATGAAGAGCTGCAGACACAAATGTCAAAGGCTTTGACAAACACTTGAAACAACGTATGATCCAGACCAGTGGTTTGGTCCAGTTCGGTTCAGTAGAGTTCAGGAGATAAAAGCTAAAAGCAGCTCCAGGTTTATGTCAGATATCCCTTATATCTATCAGCTCCTCAGTCAACAGCTCTCATCATACTTTATCAGATGAAATCGTACATTTAAGTGTCCGACGGGAAACCAGCTCAAAACCCATAAAGACCAACTGCTATTTTTGTGGCAGTTCCCAAATGATCTATATTTAATCTTTCTAAAGTGATTTATCACCATTTATTGTAATATTACCCTCTGTGTTTTGTTTTGGTTTTTTTATTGTAAAAATCTGGTATTTTCCTTTATTTAATATACTGATCATGTAGATGTTCATAAGACCTCAGATTAAAGTTGAGGGTTATTATATCAGAAACAGAGAAAACTGAAGAAAAAGTGACTTTTTTAGCAAAATATATCATTAACTGAACAAATAAACAAGTGTCTCCATGCACTGTCATTTATGGCACTACAAGGGTTTCCCTGGTGAATCAGTGTTATAGAAGATGACGGTGTTTCCAACTTTAATACATCCAAATGGGACATATCTGATGACCACGAAAAGGTGACAAACTGCATTTTACATCAATTATTTACATGGATTGATAGAATTCATAGATGGACAGGGATTTAACCTTTTAGATCAGTAGATGGTTTTTTGGTCATTGGTGAATGTTTGGGTCTTTAATGGGTTAATATGTTCATAACAGTAGTGGATTGAGACTGGGTTGAATTTGCTGTATTTCTTGCTAATGTTATGAAAAGTTGCGATACATTTGGATGGAAAGCCCCCTCGTGGTATGAAGCAGCCAGTGCATGCGTGAGATAGGACTAATCAGATCGAGTTTATAATTACAACCATCCGCCCTGTGGGAATGTTGTTAATGAAGGTCTGAGGCGCTTTATAAATAAAGAGCTTAAGAAACACATTTAGGAGCCCCAGACTAATTCACATATGTCTGCTCACAGACAAGAAGCTGCTCGAAACCCGTAAAATGTCTCCTAATCTGCCCTTCCACCTCAGGCAATCTGTCATGATTGACAGTGTGTGTTCAGTGGTAACAACACAAACATTCAATCTGACTGTTGAGGCTCTACAAGGCATTTAATTTCCCTCCAATGAGACAGCGAAGGAGTAAACCCTGTGATTACAGGTATCGCACTGGTTAAAGTTCAGCTTGGCAGGATACTACTGCTCTCTGGTGATTCAGGCGCATTAACATCCCGGACACTCAGGATGATTTGCATGCATTGTCAGCCCTTTTAAAACATCGCACTAAGCAGTTGAACAGCCTGCTGCTCCTGGGGCCGAGGGGCCAAGGGGCCTCGCACCGCCCTGCTGTCAAAGATTTGTACACTCACAACCCTAATCATGCTGTTGCAAAGAAAGAATTTACATGTTATCTGAGGAGGAAGGCTCCAGCTGTAATTAGTTTTATTCAGAACTGAAACGATTAATCGACACAAATCATTAAAAAAAAAATTTTGATTATAATTTTCCTAAATCAAAGCTTTGTTTCCTTAATTTCTCTGCCGCTAAACATTGGTTCTACTGTTGTGTTTCACATGGACGCTTACAGTGACACACATGATGGCCAGGATGAACACAAACAACATGGAGCGTAGCTCAGAAGGGACAGATGTCAGCATGTTGACTTTTCTACATTGGAACCATCACTTACTCCTTTAAACTTTTTTTTTTCATATAAACATGTGTTTATTGATTTTATTTTAACAAATCACGTCACAATACATTTTGACAAAGCATAATATAGTCAAATAAAGTAAAGCAACCCCCCCCACCCCAAACACAAAATGCAAACAGGGTCATGACATTACATACATGGGATATTAGAATAGCTTAGCACCATATACTTAATATAAAAGTTACATCGGCGTTCCTTATGAATAAATCACCTTCAAATTCCCAGTTTCCCCAAGTTCACAGTTCCCCAAGAATCAAAGAAAGGGGTTCCAACTCTCTTGAAATTTGGCTGATTTCTTTTTCATTGTGTATGTACATTTTTCTGGTACGAGGCATGTTGATAGTTCTTTCAGCCAACGACCGACAGAAGCTCTTTTAACGTCCTTCCAACTAAGAGAGATCAAACGTCTAGCCTGTGCTGGACATAAGTCAGTCATTTTTCTTCTCTCTGCTGTTTAGTGTACCGTCCTCTGGGTACAAATGACGAATGTAAAGTTCAGGGCGTTTAGGAACAGGGTTCAAGGTCATTTGAGGGATACATCCCATGACTTCATTCCAGAACTTTCATTTCTCAGGGCAATTCCACAAGCAGTGAACTAAGGTGCCTTTCCTGTACTGCATTTGACACAGATATCAGGAACATTCACATTTATCTTATTCAGTCTAGCTGGAGTAACAAATGTCGTCATAATCTGGTTATACCGGGTCACTTTAAGATGGGTATTTATTGTCAGGAGTTAAGTCCTTGAGCATATATCACTCAAATCTTCCATTGAATTCTCTTATACTCTGTAGAATCTTTAGAATTTTTAACCAGTAGCTATTTTTCAGAATAAGGATATTTGACCTTTGCCAATGCATTTATTCACTGCTCAATCTTCCAATATGGACAAAGGAGGTTGTGCGTTAACATGTGTCTGTGAGTAAATGAAACTCCTTAACTGTACATATTTGAAGAAGTGTGTCTTTGGTATACCATATCCATTTGTAAGTTCTTCAAATGACGATAGTTTGTTCACCTTGTATGAATCCAGAATTTTATCGATACCCTTTGTTGCCCACATTTTAAAGCCTACGTCTTTTCTGAAGCAGAGAAACTAACATTCCCCCATATTGGCAGTGTTGGGAATAACGGCATTCAAAATAACGCTGTTATTGTTTTTCAGTAACGAGTAATCTAATTCATTACTATTTGAAACGTTACAACGCTGTTACCGTTACCGACAGTGAAATGTGGTGCGTTACTATGCACTGATATCTATCAGCTGATATCCGTCCTGCTCGCTCAGCCAGGCACTGGAGGTGTGATGTTTGCGGACGAGTCGAGACTTTTGAACGGCTCTTTTAAGTGAATCATAAGAACCGATTCGTTTGTGAACTGTTCTTATATTCAAATTGCCCACTGCCTTCATGCTTCACTTGTGTGCCCATGAGTCTGAGGTGTCCACGCTGCCGTCACATGAACGACTAATGACATCTCCGAGTTTGAGTTGTCCGCCGCACACCCCATGCACTTGAACGCAGCTTTCTGTGCAGCTAACTTAGGGGAGGAGTTATCAGTGAGTCAGA
>JAPQRP010000005.1:51434743-51455579 GCA_037367295.1 Apogon hyalosoma
TGCGCCTTATGTATGAAAATAGACTCGTTCATTGATATTGCGCCTTATACTCCGAAAAATACAGTAAACGCCTTCCTTTAAATGCCTTTAAGCATATGTTTATTAAACAGTTTTCAGATTTGCAACATGTTAAAGTTTTTTTTTTTTTTTTTTTAAATCTTACACAACAGACATCTTTGTTTCAAATTTCTAACCAAAAGTGCAGGGAGCTCCCAGGCTCAGCAGCATGTCTTATAAACATAACTAAAAATTTTAATAAATAAACAGCTTCCTGAAGTTTTATAAAGTAAATAAAACAAAGTTAAATAAAATGTGTACAGAAATGTGAGTCTCAAATCAATTAGGCTAGTATTCCCAATTGAGCAGCAGCAGATTGTGGTGTAAAAAGCAGAGTTGCTCAGCGTGCTCTCTTCGCTTGCTCTCATAAAGTGGCTCTATGCTCAGCCCCACTACTTCATTATTGGACACACTGATTAATCCAGGTGTGCCTAATTAATCAGTAGTCACAATAAGAAGTAGCAGACACACCTGGATCCATCAGCGTGTCCGATAATAAGACAAGGAAATAAGGAGCCCTCTGAAGTTCAGGAAGTAGAGGGGCTGTGCATAGAGCCCACTGCCGAGACCTCACTGAAGTCTCTCCCACACTAGGGGGGGGGTTCGTCGGGAGGGGTTAGGGCTGGGCGATATCAACCAAAAATCATATCTCGATATTTTTTTTGCAGAATGGCGATACACGATATATATCTCAATATATTATTTTTCCATAAAGTAATACCAAGAAGACAGTTCTAGGTCAAATTCACAGGTGCCACTGTTTACTGATGGAAAGCAGCACAATATCAACATGTACATAAAACAAAACAAAACATAAAATAAAGAAAGAAATAAGTATAAATGAAATTGTTCCACAACAAAATATGTGGACAATAATTTTATTTTACAACATAACAAAATATACATGGCTGTGCAGACATGATCATTTTTGGAAAACTGCGTTTATACGGCCCCGTATATCTATACTGTCAAGAGCATGCCAGGCCTGTAGATGGCAGTGCAGTGGGACGACCGAGTACCATTAACCAATCAAAATCCTGTACAAAATGTTACTTTCGCTATGAACCTATGGAGATGAAGTTTTCCTGGTTCCGCGTTTAAGACGTGGAACTAATCCAATGCAATGTAAATGGATGGGCCGGTGAATTTATGTACAATCACAAAGTGCTTTTCTGATGTGACAGAGGGGATGGAAAAGGGTTTGAACTCTGAGTCGAAGTATGACAATGCGGAAACACTTCACAAAAGCCTTATTTTATATCAGGTAAATACACGAAGATCCTGTTAAGCAGATGTAGTTGACGCTAATTAGCTAAGATGCCAACACCAAGCTTCTTTATTTTCTCATTTAATCATTGTACCTTCACTTATCAGCTCCATCCTTTTCCTCTAAATGGATCATCACATCTCAGCTTGGTGGAGTATTTCCTTCATCTGTTCGAGAATCTCCGTTTTCGCATTTCTCTATTTACACACAAAGGCGATTTGCCGAAATGTCCATTTTGCCGGAGTTATTAGAAACCTTCATCTACTGTGTGTGTCAGGGCCGTGCAGAGACCTTTGGAGGGGCAGGGGCTCAAATTTAAAAAAAGGGCACATCTGACCAACAGAAATGCTTACTGCCAAAATGTTCATACTGCATTTATTGATGCAATAATATAAAAATATAGTTGATGTTAATAACAAGACATGTCAGATAGTTCTTGTTAATTCTGAAGTGAAGCTTATTCTAACCTGTGGTGTTCTTTTTAACCCAGCTGCTCACAGATCCACTGCCTTTTGCTGCCTCCCGCAGCTCCTTCTCCCTCTGCTGTTTTTCCCTCTCTTTAGTAGGCATCTTTGCACTACAGAATTCAATATAATGTTTTATAGGACAACATAATACATACAAAAGCTAGAAAAGATACACACAATTTAACGGTGTAAACTGGAACTTAAGTTTTCATTCATTAGCCTATAAAGATTTAGTCATCTGAAACTGAGCTGGACTTTTTTTTTTTTTAGCAATTTAGCAAATTCTAGCATTATGCCATTTAAATTATGATGGTGGGATAGGCTATTGTATGCAATTTGCAAAATAGCCTAATATATGTAGTGATAAATATTTAATGAATTTTCATATTTATTCATTATGCATCCAGAAGAATGGGTATAAATCGCAGACAGAGCTGGAACACATTTTTCTCATTGCTGTCCTTGGTTCTGAAAATTCAATAGGAGTAGTAGCCAGGGCACAGACACATAGGTCTATGCAGTTTTCCATTGGCTGTTGTCTACAGAGATCATAGTGTATCAGGCTACATCGAAAAGAAGAGGGTTAGATCAGGGCAGAACTATACAGGCTGCATCTTATTCATTAAATTCAAAGCTCATTTTAACCATTTATCACAATGAACTACCACCATTAGCAAGCTGGTGTTGTGCAGTTTCACGTGTGTGGTCAGCGAGTGAAATGACGTGTGTAATGTAGGTAAACAGAGAACAACGTGTAGAGTCGAGTTCAACAGTTAAACATCTATGCAGGTTGTCGGCTTATGATGATTTAGAAAAGGTTTGCCTCCTCTGTTTTAGGAACTAGGTCTACTAACCTGAGCTACTATAACATAGTATACCCTAAACAGAATGTTATGAACGTTCAGCCTTAGATTTTCGAAGCTGCCATGTTATTGAAATGGATGGAGCATAACATGGTTAAAACAGGTTTAAATGATAGCTTACTTCATTAAACATTAAACACCCTTAAACATTTGATTCTCTAGCTCTAAGCTGAATAATATTACATGTTCAGGTCGGCTAACTGCCCAGTGGCCTTACTGTGCTCCTAACCGTCTCCTGCAGCACTGTCGCCTGTGTGTACTTTCTGAAAGTTCACTGAATATGTGACGTCATGGATTGGTAGAAGCAAGGTATTTTAATTTACACAGAAAATGGTTATTTTGTAAATTTCTAATTTCACAAATTATTAATGAGACATTTTAGCAAATATTCACATTGGAACTAGCCTAATTATTACAAATTTTAAAAAGCCAAAAACAGACCCTGTCAACAGGGCACTTTGGACATCCAAGAGCAAAAGGGCAGGGGCTAGAGCCCCTGTAGCACCCCTTCTCTGCACATGCCTGGTGCACGTGTCCATCATTATTGTGTAAACAACAGGCACTAACGCAGTCAAAAATCTCCATTTACAAAATCCCCGGCTATGTGTAAATGACCCCTTACACTCTTCGTACTGTACTTTATGTTGCTGTTGCAAATGGTGAAACAGATTGGTCGGAGTTGTGAGAGGAAGGGGGCGGGGTGGGTTGTGTTCTGATACAGAGAGAGGCGGGGCACAGTAAAGCCAAGTGAGAGGCAGACAAGGAGAGGAGTAATATGTGTATATTCTATCAATGTAACTCAGTGACAGGCATCAGTCGTGCATGGACCACGAAATATGAGTGATCCCCATGCGGTTCTGTTTAAATTGGGGGAGCTGTGCGTGGAAGAGACTGACCCAGGACACGCCGGAGGGATTATATCTGTGGGCTGGCCTGGGAACACCTTGGGACTCCCCCAGAGCTGGTGGATGTGACTGGGGAGAGGGCTGTCTGGGCTACTGTGCTGAGGCTGCTGCCCCCACGACCTGGACCCAGATCAGAAGAAAATGGTACAGTACGGGTCCATGTGTGGACAACCTAAGAAGAGTGATCTCCATGCAGTTATATTTGAATTGGGGGATCCGTGCGTGGACCACGGCTTACATTGGTGTCATTACTGCGGGCCTATCACAGATTTAAGGTCCGAGTACATGGACTTCTGTGAAAGGCCGCTCTCTCAGATAGGAGGAGGAGCCTACAGTAGCCCGCTGGCATGCGGCCCGCAGGCGCATGGCCCGGAGACGTGCGGCTCGGAGGCATGAGAGAGATGACATCGATTTGACGATTTCGCTTTTTTAAAAACCGTCCTGAATAAAAAATCCAATTTCAATTTAAAATTGATTAATCGCACAGTCCTAATGACAATAAAGTTATTTTTTTTAAACAACAAACAAATTTTGATAACAAAGATGAACACTTTAACAATATCAGTGGCTGCAATGAGCCCATTTACTTTGCACATCTCAGAACATTAAAGTGCAAACTTTACAAACTGTGCAAAAACAGAAACATTGCACATTTTGCTTTTCCAGTAAAATCCTCGTCCATTCTCCAAACTTAAACTCTTCGTCTGGTCTAGTGACAGATCTCCATGGCAGTAGATTTGTTTGTTTTCCGTCCCTAAAATGAGTCCAAGGTGCTCCAGCGCTAAAACATTAGTTCCACCTGCTAGATGTACTAACCTGAAGAAAGAAAAAAAAACAAAAAACAGCAAGGAGTGATCCCATGCACCCCCTGGCAAGCCTTCATGCTTCCCCTAGGGGGCCACGGTTTGAGAAACACTGAGACAGACCAAACAATGCAATACCCTCAATATACAATCAATATACATACTGTATACAGCCTGGCCAAAAAGAAGTCCTGCACTTGAATATTTTGTTGCACCTCCAGCACACATTTACCATAGCACTGTTTGGAGAAGCTTCTCCAAAGTCACTAAATTAACATCATTTCATGGACACGTATCTTTGCTGAATCTAGACCTGACCGACTGAGTCACTGGGTATGATGAGTAATCTGAACTCATCGGACCACATGACCTTCTTCCATTCAAACACAGTCCAGTCTTTATGTTCTCTATCAAACTGATGGTTGTTTAAGAAATGAGTATAAAAGTGATAAAAAACATTGTCATATCTCTGTAAGAGGATAAGATTAGTATTCTTGAAGAGTATGTCAGGCAGGAGTAACTCTATTAGCAGGTAAAATATATGGCCCGAAGCACATTAATAAAACTAATGAGAAATTAAAACAATATTGTCACTCATATCCTTCAGCTTTTCTGTGGATAAACTCCCATGACCCGCTTAATAACTGATGTGACTCAAAGTAGATATCTTACTTCTATAGGACAGGCGTCAAACATACGGCCCACGGGTCAAAACCTGCCCGCCAAAGGATCCAATCCGGCCCCTGGGATGAGTTTGTGAAATGCAAAAATTACAATGAAGATATCAACAATCAAGGATGTGAAAATCATTTTAGTTCAAGTTCCACCTACAGACCAATATGATCTCGAGCGGGTCAGACCAGTAAAATACTATCATAATATCCTGCTAATAACTGCCAGTTTTTTTCTTGGTTTTAGTGTAAAAAAGTCTAATTACATGAAAACGTTTACATTTGCAAACTATTGTTTTGCAAAAAAAATTGAGTAACCTGAACAAATGTGAACAAGATGAAACGTCTTAAGAGAAGTAAGTGCAATTTTACCAGTATTCTGCCTGTTACTAAATGCTTTGTGCATTTGTAATTGTAATGTACATTGTAACGCACATGTGTAAATGATAAACTGAGGCAGAATATTGTTAAAATTGCAATTATTATTGAAAGACATGTAAACATTTTCATAAAGTAACTGTACTTTTTCACTGTTATAATTTAACTTTTTTTTTTCCCCTTGTCTGCATTGGTTTTTGTAGTTTACCACCACAAAGGAGGTAGACTATTTCAAAGATTTATGCAATGTTGGTCTTGCAGGCAGTTGTTCTTCCCTTTTATTTATTTATTTATTTATTTTTATTTACTGTTATTATTTTACTGGTCTTCCCATTTAAGACATATTCATCATCACACTGGGCTGAGTGTGACCCCTGAACTAAAATGAGTTTGACACCTGTGGTGGAAAAAACTCCGTGAGTTTGTCCTTAAGATAAAATAAAACAGTCTTAGGTGTTCAATGTCTTCTTGTGTTTATTTGAAACGTCAAACAAAGAGAATGTACAGGTCAAACAGAGCGCAATGCAGTCTGTCAGAGTGCACACAGGGAAAAAAATGGTGTCCTTCTTTTATTGTGAAAAACAAAAAACACCATTCATTCATTATGTTAATTTGTGTCAGGGTAAAATCGGATGTGTGTTAGACTGGAATGTGTGGGAGTGAAAAAGAGATAACTGTGAAGAAAGCACCTCTGTGCATCCAGGTGCCCACGTGTCATCCTGACCCACACAGAGTTCAGGCCAAACAGTAGCACAGAGGTTCAAAACAGTTCTCATGCAATGTGAAAAAGAGTTCAAACAGTCTTACATAATATAGAATATATGTAGAATTACACTTACACACCCCTGCTCGATAGAAACTGCCTCCCACGACCTGTGAAACAGAGCAATTCACGTGCATGCACATAACTATCCACAGTCAAACTGGAATCTGCTGATCAGATAGTCTAAATACAAAGAGCCTACTGGAAAAAGTCATTTCTGTCAATGAATGTTGAGCAGAAAACTGATATTCTATCTTGGGCTCTTTTTTTTCTTCTTCCAGTTTGCGGTAAACTGCACTGACTCACTGATCAGTCAGTCATATAATATCAGATTTACAGTATACAACCTGCAGATTGGGAGACTGTAGTAGGACAAATGGTGCTTTTCTCTGGACTCAGATTTCTCTGACTTTGCAGGAAACATAGCAATGAAACAGTTTGTACTATCAAGTATGAAATATCTGTCTATTTATCTATCTAGATCTGCACAAGATCCAATTACTCCCTACCTGAACTTTATTAAACTGTAAGCTGGAGTCCTTTTCATTGAAGCACTTCCACACAGGCTGTATATAATCAGCAAACCAAAGACAATACGTTCTTGTAATGTCATGCCGCAGTTGTTACACCTGAATGAACAATAAAAATTTGTTTCCAACACAGAAAGTTTCTCCAACTAAGTTCAGTGTGCTTTCCTGTCGTAAAGATTTATTTATTCTTTCCCCACAGATATGTTTTCATGCATCCTGCAGAATGTGTCTTCTCCTGGAATAAGCATCGGTTGTACTCAGCTCAGATCACACATGCAGCATGAGTGTTAGTGAGGGTGCCAAGATCTCACTGAGGTTTTCAGTATGTATCCGAGCAAGACGAAATGTGTTGGATTTCTGTGTGACACATCCTTTCCAATTGTACTGCATGCAAATTCTCTTAGTGGAGAAGAAACACCGTCCAAATATCTCTGCTTTTATCTGTCTATTTTGTTGCCAAACAGGTTTTGGAACAGTTATAGCAGAAGCACAGATAATTAGTCACTAATTAATAAAAACTGCATAATTGTTCAAACTGAAATGGTCACTCAACTGTATTGTCTAAGCATGACGTTAAAAAAAAGAATAAAAATTAAACTGGTTACACTTTACAGCCTGGTTAATGATGATAGTTTGATGAAAACAGCAAAAACAGGTAATAATGTAAAAATACCACATAATTACCAAAGGGATACTTAAGATAGTTTCATGAACTGGAGCTTCAACATGGAAAACCAGATGTTTCTATTTAATAGAAATATTAGATTAAGCCAAAACCAAACGTCAAGAGCCAATCAGGACTTTGAATGCAAACAAGATGACCAATCAGGTTCTTCTTCTCTGCCATGTGATTGCACTGTGGAATAACAAACAGGAAAGATAAACCGTAAAACAATATTCATAAGAAACGGCAAGACTGACAGTTTTATTTATGGTATCATGATTAAAATCCAGTTAGGTTCTGTCTTTTGTACATTTTAGATCTTGTTTTCATTCACAGATACTGTGCTAGCCTGCTAATGCTATTCTGAATGCTAATGTTAACATTAGTGGTCAGACATTTGCTAAAAAAGGCTGGAATAACACTTAAAAACCTGAACCTATTCAAAGTGGATCCCTCTAAGGAGGTAAGGCAGCTAACATCAACATGCATTTGATCCTCTGTAACATCTGAAGCAATAAAAACTGAACTTTTCTGGATTTTGTACTGCTGTGCTATATGGTACGGAGCCCCCTAAGGGACATGGGGGGGGGGCTTTTCCAGGATCTTGCAAAACTGTTGTTTACATTAAAGCTATACTGTACAGTCTGGAATTTTTACCCTTTTCTTTTGTAATCTTAAAATGCTCCTAATAAGCATGTGGCAAACTAAAATGTAAAAAAAAAATCCACCAGGTTTTGAAACTAAAAAATGTTTAAGTCTCATATTTCTGATAAAAGTCTGACCAATCTTTTTATTCTGTACTGTTCTGAATGCACTGTAAATAAACAGTAGGATGTACTTCTCCAGATGCACTGAGCTCTGTTTTCTTTCTGTGATTGTCTTGCAGATTGTGCCATTTTCTTAAGTTTCCAGAGCTATCACACTGTAGTATTTATCTGGAAATAGTATATAATACACATAGTATTGGTTTCACAGCATTCAGACATCCCCCCAAAAAATCTTGCAGACTGTTTTAGCATCTTAATTACCATTTTAATATGGAATTTTAGGCACTGCCCCCCCCGTCACTGAAATAGCAGACTCTGATTGGTCATCTTGTGTGTATTCAGAGTCCTGATTGGCTCTTGGCTGTTAATGTTTGGTTTAATCTAGTATCATTGAAAAACAGCTACTTTTGCATGGTTTTCACCTGAAGCTTCATTTCAAACCTCATTAGCTACGGAATGCTCTTTTAATGGGTGAATGTTTTTGTGTCTGTGGCTTTCACCGTTTTGCTTTTATCTTTACTTTTATCTTAAATTTGACTTTATTGAACTGGGACCCGAGTACATATTTTGTTCTTACACGTGCAAACATAAAAATGAACGACAATAAAATGAACCTTGAAAACTATTACCACTGCCAAGTGTTTCCAGGTTATCCTCGTACATCTTAATTTAATATTTCTGGACATGGAATGAAATTTTCCCAGCACGACAAATATAATCTTTCAAATAGAATAGAATACCTTTATTGTTGTAACAAATATAACAAAATTAAAAGCGCCATCCAATCCATGCATCAATTATTCACATAACTTACTGTAAAAAATACAAATAAATGCAACTAAAATACATAGGTGAGCAGCTAAATATCTAAATATTGTGCAAGGACAACCATTTTATTGTTACTGCGTTGTTACCCAAATATTAGTCACAAATTAGCCATATATCTTTGAATATATTTCCCCGTTGTTTTTAGCCACTTATTACCTAGTTACATACCCTGTACCAAAATGATATTTCTCAAAATATAGGGCTTTCCATTTTAGTAAACTGCTTTTGCCATGTTGTGGAGCTACTTGCTAGGCGTCTCTGTGGGTATCTTCCATGTAGAGAGGCCTGATTTAATGTAGATAGCTCATCTCACTACATTCCCCAAGTAGCTTGCCCAAAACTGTCAAATGGAGTGATCTATGTGCCATGAATTAATTGTTATTTAAACAGTTGTTGGTCAGGGAGGCAATTGGATGCACGGTTAAAGTATGTGAAAATATACGATTGATCACGCTACGGTTAAGTCCGTGTATTCCGTTAGTAAGTCAGTGTCGACTCTAGAGACAGCGCCTGTGAAACTGGGCTGTTCACATAAACTTGACTCAGGTGTTCTAGTTGAGGCTCACGCTGGGTAAAGCTGTTTGTGTGTCCGTTCTACATTGTTCCATAAATCTTGTTTGCTCCACTGAATATGTCTGGCAAGACTGCCAAATTAAACCAGCCACTCCTAATCCATCAAGACATCTGCTTGATCAGACTTCTGGTTCTCACACAGAATGAGAGTTCCTTCCTGGGACAGAATGAGCGCGTCAGCAGTAGATGAAGGGGGAACGTTGCCCATGTACCAGGGAACGGTGTCCGACTCAATCTGACGACAGAATAGAATGTGAGATTCAGGTGTAGATAAACGTCTTAAAACCATTGTCGCGTCCTGTTATTAGTCTCTGGGTATTTGCAGAAAATAACGCATTTATCCCTGAGGAGTCTGAGTGTATTTTGGCTGTTTTTGAATACTTTTGATTTTGCCTTAATATTTCTCAATAAAAATGGTTTACTTTGCCTTGTTTGTTTGTTTTTTTTTTTCCCAGCACAACCTCACCTGTGTGACTTTACAGTTATTCTTTTCATTTGACATGTATTAATGCACTGAGCCTAAAATTACACAAAAAAACATGAAATCTGAGTAGGAAAAAGTTAGACTCATGACTGTTTTTCACCAAAAACATGTTGAACGTACCATTTTTATAACTTCAACTAAATATATAAATTGAAAACTTCAAAAAAATAATTAAAATTTAGCAAATAAAATTATATACAACTATCTATGTAAATGACAGCAACGCCTTAGGCATGTTTTTAGGAAGACTATGTACAACTATTGTAAACAATCTGGTGTCATAATATGATGGACAAGCATGAACCATTTGTTCAACTCAGAAAACTATATACAACTATCTATAAAAACAATCAGGTATCACAAGATGCCACACATCTGATTGGTTCATGTAGTTCACTTTTCCACCAACAGGAAACGTAGTGACATGTCTTTTTCATGTAAGTACTTCCCTTAGAGGCGCATTTTTCTTCTCTTGGCCTTTCAACACAATTGACTTCACAGTATTACTTTGACATCTGCACTTTCCATACAAGTTAAATGAAGACTCAGCGAGGCTCCCTCTGCTGATACGTCCTCTTAAATCAAACTCCAAAGGGTTAAAGGTGGAGAAAGGATGAGCAAGACAACAACAGCGAGAGTCATTTCATCTGTGCTCCTTCACAAACTCTGCTCCAACATTCATGATGCCGGTCGCACATCATTTCAGTCATCACTGCACAAATACCGTCTGGAAATCAGGGGTCACTGTTGCTAACTAACTGGTTGGAATAGTGTTGAGCTTCTTTACACCAGGAGAACAGTCTCATGCAGAGGCTTTGAGATGGCAAGGGAAGCTGTACCGACCCTAACATTTCAGGGAACGAATGGGCAGAATTGCACTGTTGAATTTACAATAAAGATACGAATTATATTTACGTTAAAATTGTGAAAGCATGCACTTCATTGTATGGCTGTCGTTCTGGTCAGCCGTTTATCGTTTGCTTTCTGACGCGAATTCCCTGCTACATTTTCGTTTCAGTCGCTTACACTGTTGAATTCCTCACTGACGTCGAGCAGAGGCAGAACTGAGCTGTTTTTTTCACTGCAGGGAAACATGGTGGTCGTTGGCTAAATGTATAAAATCATTCCACCCAAAACCCTCGCGTCTCTGGGGGTGAATGGGTCAGTAGGTGGACCAGGACGCTGGACTTTGGACGTTGGATTGGATGAACTGTTTGAAACAGTAGGTATTGGTCTGAAAGGCTGAACCCGTTTTGACTGACAGCGATGTTGAAACATACTGACATCGGAGCCGTTGGAGCTCAGACCCGTGTGGACGTCAGTGGAAGAGAGGTCGTCTGACAAAGTGCTGTGACTACATCAGCTGAAGAGAAAAAGGGTCCAGTCATACACCTGCAAGTGTGTGTTGCTGCGGTTTTATGGTATTTTATGGTGAAGCAGAGCAGCCTCAATGACGCATTCCTTTATTTTTAATTGTTTTGCTATAATACGACAAGTTTTATGATGGAGGATGAACTTCCCGTTTTAAAGACCAGCAGCCGCCACTGGTCTCATGCCATCACATCCTGCTGCAGGGTCAGGAGTCCATTTAATGTCCAGAGTCCCCCATAAGGTCAAGTCTGGATGGGATTCAGGATGCCCAATAGAAGTCAATGTAAGACCTTAAATGGTGGAAATCAGCAACAGGAGACGTTGTTAAATGCAAAAACCTCAGCAGGACATGGAACTACTTTTGTGTCAGTTCCCAAATGATTTTTTTCTTTCTATTTAACCTTTCTTAAGTGATTTATCACCATTTATTTTCTTACAATCCTCTGTATTTTGCATTTTTTCAGTGTAAACCAGGCATTTTTCTATATTTAATTTACTGATCATGTAGATGTACACGATGTTTAGAAAACCTCAGAGTGAATTCAAAGGTTATTGGATCAGATCAAAAACAAATACGGATGAAGTGACCTTTTCCACAAAATATATCATTAACTGAACATAAACTAAGTGTGTCCATCCACTGTCATTGATCCAACTCCATGGGTTTTACGAGTGAATCAATGTTGTACAAGGTGACTGTGTTTTCACGTTCACTACAGAGCCTCTGAACGTCCAAATGTTTCATATCTGATGACCATGAAAAGACGACAAACTCTATTTTACACCAGTTATTTACATGTTTTGATAGGATTAGTGGATCAACAGGTATTGAGGGTTAAACACAAGAGACCACACTTTTGCCGCATTTCCGCTACGTGGAACTGGCTTGACTTGACTCAGCTCGACTTTGGTACCAGGTACTGTTCCTAGAGACCGTTTCAATTACAGGATACTGCTGACTTTAGAGTACCTGGTCGTCATAGCGATGTGGCGCATTACTTCCACGTCATCTGCTCAGAGAGTTGCAGATAAACTTGCTCGTTGCATGTTGTCTCGTTAAGCTCATGCTGAATTTTGAACGCTAATCCTAATGCTAACCACAGTGTTTGGCCTAAACCTTCGTGATGAAGTGTAGCGCTTTCACAACAATGTGGCTAAAAAGAAAAAAAAACATTAAAACCATAGCCACTTTATTGTGTTAAAAGTCTTTTGGTCGCCCTTTGCATCCAAATGCAACATCCTGTTCAAGTGGAACACATACGTATGTAGACAAGGACTGTGTGGAATCATGGGATTTATTTTGTTTCAGCATGCGCACAAAGCTAGGAGATGCATGAAGCGTTAAGGAGATGTTAGAGTCCCTATAGTGAATAAAACATTGTGTTCATTTGTAAGGCGCTGCTCTGTAAAATATGGGATGTTTGTCCTTTCTTGTGTGGCTATTGGTTGGTATCCTGGTCCTGCAGCCAGTCAGCATTGTCATCATCGAAGGAGCTGGCCCATTTGGACTCTATTTTGTGCCCATTGTATGTGTTCACTTGTATCAAGTTTTATCAAGCTTTTTTAACTTAATACATGTGACTGGTTTATTCATGTCGATCATTTATGAGCAGTTCTAATCTATCCCAAAACTAAGAAATTCTTAAGTGAAACCTGTCATATTTTTTTGGTGCTATTTTCTTGTTTTTCTTGTTAAGTTACAGGTTTTTCAGATTTCTTTCTCTTTGTAGTGAAGTTAGTGGCAGTTTTCCGTTCTATTTAGGGATATTTGGTTTGTTGTTTTGGCCTTGGCTCTCCCTGATGTGCCTCACACACCTTGATTAAAGACAAAAATACTGGCAATCAAGGAAAACTAACATGCCAAAAGTGTTCCTTATCTGTCATTAAGCTTCCTCCCATTTCCCAAAACTGGCCCAAAGACACATAACAGGATTTATTTGTCAAAAAACGTCCTTTAAACTGGTAGAATCTGCAAGTTTCTTCAGTATGATCACGCACTGTGTTCAAAGTTGGAAGAAGGCTTGTTTTTTTCTTGCTTTTTTCCTCTCCTGTGAAGCAGTAGGCCTCCAATTAGAAAGTCAAACACAAGTTATATCTAGACAAGGTATTAATTAGCACAGAAAATACTCAGTTTTATAACTGGATAATTCACAAGAAATACAGTCTTAAAGTTAATTACCATGATTTTTGTCATTTTTTTCAGACTCCCGCCGTCTGATTGGATTCACTGGCGTTGAAAATGTTTACCTCACATGCTGGCATGAGCGTCAGTCAGTCCTACATGTTCTCCTCATGGAAAGAGCTCTTTCTTCAGGTTTTGCGGATACCATTCAGGTCTGAGTCTATATTATAGTTTTAATTTAATTAGCAGTGATGCATATTAAATATTTAAGCAACATAAATTTATTAACATGTTATCAGTTATTCATTAGTGAAGGTAAAGGAAGTAACACAAACCAATCCACATTCTTCATTGTCTCAATTTTCTCTGAACTCCACTTATTTACTTATTCATTGTTTTTCTGATCTATTTTTACAGTGTCTCTTAATCAGTATGTTTAGTTATTTGAATCATTTTAATGAAGAATGCTTAATTCATTCTTGTTCCTCTTTTATGCTCTATAGTTGTGGAGCCTTGAGTCCTTTAAAAACTGTTTCTATTATGCTGTATGTTACTTTTGTTATTTGTTGAAGTGGAACATGAATAGGGATAGGCAGGGTGTGATTTGTTGAGGTGGGTGGGGGCGAGGGGCGACCCCCCCCCTCTCATTTTTACATCCCTATTTCTGCTGAATGAATTTCATCCTTGGGGGGGACAACCAACCAATTGAAAGAACAGACCGTTTTCTTATACCTATAGCCTACACTGCTGGCACTAACTTTGTCTGTTGGCAGCCTCGGAATTCGCCATTCACATGGTGTTGAATAATACCCGAAAGGCAGGCCGAAAATGCATTCATATAGCACGCCAAATACCATAAGAACTGGCACAATTTCATGAGATCAGTCGCCTAAATTCAGTCTTATATCTACATGTCTTACTATCAGAAAATTAATTACTATCAAAAGTTTGTTAAATTAAAGAAAAAAAAAAAAAAAGGATTTGGTTACCCAAATAAACTCTCCTGAGACTGACCTGTGGGCCCTGACCCAGGCTTTGGAATGGATGATCGCAGGTTTTAATGAGCTCAAATGCCAACTTTGCTTAGTTGTACTTCATTGGTCATATTGTGTGAAACAACAGCTAAATCAAATAAACTCCTGAACCATCCGTTTTGCCCTGACAGACGCAGAACTGGCGGGCAGATGGCCAATAAACAGCAGCGGCACTAAATCATTTGACGAGCAACAGAAGCTAATGTGACTCATAACCTCTAATAAATCTGTCAGAGGACAAAGTTGAAGTTGAAACAAAAAAATATATATATATCTGGGTCATTATCTGTTGTATATGAGCTTCAGTTTAATGACAATATTGTAACACCACAAAATGTCCAGAATCAAGACACAAATAAAGAAATCCATTATAAAGTGACCTGCACGTTGTGGCTCTTCTTCTTCTTTTTTTTTTTTTTTTTCCAGGGTCTACTGTCTCTGCCTTTCATAGCAGCCTCGTCTCATCCCCTTTAAAAGCAGAGCTCTCTCACCGTGACGTACTGACAGTTGGGTAATGGAACACAGGCTTCACAGCAGCCTCCCTCAAGAGAAAACTAATATTTTTATCAGACATTCGCGCTGATGGCTCTGACTACACAGCAGCCCCAGTATGTTATTGAAAGCTGGGTAGAGGTTCCTTTCTTTTTTCTTCTTTTTTTTTTTTAATTGATTCACAAGTCACAATAATTTCAGAAAACTGACAGAAGGTGATCACATGGGACAAATCCTCCTTTTACTGCACCCCTGTCTCAACTGAATTCTGTTCATATTGACTCAAATGACTCATTCTTCTTCCCAAAGGTAAAAGGTCATCATTAGACACAGCTGATTGAACTCTTGTAGTTTTGTTTGTTTCACTCTATTTTTTTGCTGTAAATACGGGTAATTGAGGGAACTGCGTGAACAGACTATGATGCGAGGATCGCAGACACATCTGATCGAACTCATGACTCGTTTTGTTTTAATATACTAATATATGAATGTTGTTAATTAATTTAATTTCTAAGCGCTAAAAGGGTTGATCCTGAATGAAAATATACAGTGTTCGCTGGGTATCTAGCATCCATGTGTTGAACAGATCATTCTGATCCTTTTGGTGGAAGTTCCTAAAGTGACAGTGTCAATGGCAGGTGATTAAACCCACATTTGTTAATGTAGGATGTAATGAAAAACAAAAAAAATAAACATTCTTTGGTCAATAATCTTTGGTCATTTGATTAGATTCTATTTCAGCCCAGACAACTAAAGTGTCAAGATCTAAAAAGGATTCAAGGTATAAAACAAAACAAAAATAAATACATACATACATACACGCATAAAGGCAAACCTGCAGCTAGCTTAGCAGTTAGCTTAATCTTCAATCACACACTGTGATCCAATTGGATCATTTAACTGGTGTCAATGAATGCTCTCTTTGTAAGTCTTGTGGTTCAGAAAAGTTAGGAGAATTTGGTTATTTTTACCTTTGGTTTTGGTAATAATAATTTCAATAATAATAATAATAATAATAATTGTTATTATTCTACTACTATTACTACTACTACTAATAATAATAGTAGTAATAATGGGTTGGATTTCTATAGCACTTTTCAATGCATTCAAAACGCTTAACATTTTTGAGCCATTATTCACTCATTCTCACATTCACACACTGGTGGTGGTAATATAAAGAAAAAAGAGACATAAAGCGTCCAATGTTTGGCTTTATGACAGACCGCAGAGCTGTCACAACATGTCAAAATATCTCAAAAATGATCATTTAGTTCATGTTTGATCTCATCAGGTGGCGTATAAGTTTAGTGTATTCTATTTAACAGGAGCCACGTACAGAAAAAAAACATTAATCTCTCAAAAATCAGTTGCTACAGATTTAGCTACGCACTCATTTCCATCTCTGGTCTGTGGGCCGTTAAGAAAAAACACCTACATGTCTGAAATAGTTACTCAAATTTGGGAGATCCAACACCAAGATCCCCACCCCTCCAACCCCCAGTCTCCATGTACATTCACATAAAACACTACAAACAGTTTAACCATGCGCTACAATTACATCCCAGACTATCCCATCAGCATAAGTTAAATTGTTTGGTAATAAGGGAATAAAAATAGTTTTAATAAAATGACCAAGGTGACGGTGACGTGGTTACACCCACAGACAGAAATCTCACCTTTTAATCTTTCCATCTTGAGATCTAGAGTCACAGAGAGAATGATACTGAACAGTCAAGGGTCAAGGACAGAGTAGACAATTCCATTAAAAAACAATCAGTTTATGTCAAAAATATCTTTAAAATTTTAACTGATGTGACACAGGTTTGTACGGAGCCCATGTGGTGACGTGAAAAAAAAAGAAACACATGCATGTGCACAAATTATTAAACATGCACACGAAATAATGAAACATGTGCACGAAATAATTAAACATGTTCACGAATTATTAAACGTGCGCACGAAATAATAAAACGTGCGCACAAATTCATAACTGTGCGCACGTTTCATTATTTCATGCACACGTTTAACAATTCGTGCACGCACAGGTGTTTTCTTTTTTTTTTTCACGTCATCACACGGGCTCCGTAGATTTGTGGTCTCTGAGTGATTATATTTCCTGTAGACACAGATGGTTTGGCTTCATATAGAAAAAGTTTTTATTACCTAAACATCTTTGGGAGCTGTGATGTGAAGTTAACTGAACACCAACTCCAACTATGATGAGGAATGACCTTTCCCTGCAGCAAAACCCAACGCACAGATGATGTTTGTATCAAAACATAATGATGGCCACATCATCTTTTATTACAACATTTAACTGGATGCATGATTTAGTTTCATATCAGTTTAACTTCTGTAAGACAGGGTTAAACACTCTTTGTTTATGGAGTCTTCAGAACCAGAGTTGTGTGTGACTATAGAACAACATGGTGACTATTCTCATCAATCCCATGATTACAATTTGATGACAATATAGCATAGTGGAATTGGGAGCATTTCAATAGCACGTGTTTTCCTGCTATTTACGGACATGCTTTAAAATAATTAGTGTTGGAAAGTTTTTATTTCCAAGTGTTCACAGGGTGATGGACCCCCCCCCACACACACACACACACACACACACTTCAGCCATGATGCCTCCTTTTACCCCATCAAGGGCGCTTTCACACAACGTACTCGAGTCTGTGCCGTACTTGGATACATTCACACCTCTCCTACAGATGTTGCGTTCACAAGTGCGTACCGTGGCTCGTACCCGAATACGGGTGGGTGTTACAGGGCTGAAACAGTAGGTGGTGTGGAAGGAATTCTGTCATTATCCAACAAACATGGAAGTCAGAAGAAGACAAACCCTGACCTATCTGTTAGTCTGTTTGAGGGAAAGAGAAGAAGTGCGATCTTCGTTGTCCCTGATATATCACCAAATGGTTTCAGTGGAGAAGGCGAGCCCATGCCGTGTGGATCCGGGGCTTTTTCAGGCGACAACAGAAGCGCCGTCTATAGCTTCGTGGTGATGAACTCACTTCTGTTGTCAGAGTGGTGATTAGGTCACTTCCGGTCTTGGGCACAGATCGCATTCACATGGTAATGTGTGGAGTCCGGGCAGTCCGCACCCAGGACTACCTTCTCAACTGGACTCGGGTACGGTACTCGAACACAGAACGGTGGCACTCACATGGATAAAATTAAGTGGACTTCGGGGCCCAGCGTACTCGGATATGGACTTGAGTACGCTGTGTGAAAACGCCCTAACTCTTTAAAACCTGACGTGTAATCGCTCACACACACTGTGCATATGCAGATTGGATGGCTGTAACTCTTTCACTGTTGGTACAACTGGAAAAAATCTAAAGGTTTCTGAAAACTGAGACTTTGCACTTTATAGACTTTATTGGGTCATTACGGTAATTTCACTCAATCCTATAGAAGAAGCCGTTTAAGCAGTATTATAACATAGAGTAAATTGTAAATGATTGCTGGATTTTGAAAAATTTGGGAAAAATGTGCTCTGGAAAAATGGGCAAATGGACTCACTCACAGTATATTTTCTAACCTTTTAGTTAGTCAAAAGAAGAAAAAAGTCCAGACGGACCATTTTAGGGTTAGGGTTTAAAGGGATAACCCATTTTACATCATTAATGCAATGTGGTGAAACAGTTTTTGAGGATGCAGAACATTTTTGTTTTCCTATAAATTGTAAGAGCAGCAGCCTGTCCAAACCAAACCAAAAACTGAGTGTGGGAGCTCTGGAAATGTCAGATCTTTTTTTTTTTCTTTTTCAAGGCTTAAGGGAGGAAGAGAGTAATCAATTCAGTTGTAGCCGTTGCTTAGTAACCGAGGTCACGCTTGGACATTTTCATAGGTTATATATCTGTTCACAATGATGTCCCTGAGCAGTACACTAGCTAAGCTACTTCACCAGTTAAAGCTGTCTATCCTTGTGCACACATCAACACAAAGCATTTCAGTATTACTATCTCCCTACAGAGAATCAGGAGCCTGCGAGTGGAACAGCTACGTGAGCCGCATGGCAGCCTCCGATTTTACCTTCAGGCGCTGGTTGTCAACATCTCGACCACAGAATTACAAATGACATAGCAGTTCCTAGAATCACGACCAGCAGTTTCTGCACACCAGAAGATGGCGTCCATACAGTATTACAGAGTACCAGGGAAAATTAGTGTTCAAGTGGGTTTTCCGGCCTTTTTTTGACCAAAGTGCTGTTATTCGTTAATGGCTGAATGCACAAAGAAATGTGGTGACAACTCTAAATTTGTTCTACTCTGATGCTTTTGCAAACCTTTAACGCCAGTCTGTATAAATGAGTGTTGGTTACTGTCTTTAAATAAAGAATGAATATGTGTGCACTGATTTCTTTGCCTCATCCGTAGCTCAGTATTAAACTCACTTTCCTCATATGAGAATGTAATTAGGTCAGCGAGGGAGAGGAAGCAAGAAAATGAGACATGAAAAATGATCAGTGCAATTATGTGTTTTCAGATGTTATCCAAAGCCTTTCTTGAAGGCAAAATAAGGAAAAAAGGCTGCACTTAACTCAAAGTCACCTCCACATGAAATGATGGCTTTGCTTGTTAGTGCAGTGAAGGCTTGTTCAACAAGGGGCTCCATTATCCACAGTGGGGATTGAAAATGTCTTTGTTTTTCCAGTGGTTTTTGTGTTCGCGCCGCATAAGGGAAACTGTTGAAATAAAGTGAACAAAAAAAAAGAAAAGTGCATCAACCTGACCCCGCCATAATGAGTCAAATCCTTTTTGAAATATGAGAATAGGGCTGAAACAATCATCGACTTGAATAAAAAAAAAATATATATATATATATATATATATGTTCGATTACATTTTTCCTGAATAGAAGCTTCATTTCCTTAATTTTGCAGCTGATAAACACTGGTTCCACTGTTGTGTTACACAGACATTTATACTGTAGATGGTATTCACTTGACATCACCACCACCGGGACCCCACCCCGGTCGCCACATTGAGGGTCAAACTACACCTGCTGCTTCTCTGCAGACGTATATCTGACCATGTACATACCCTAACCCTACTAAAGGCATTATCAACAGAGAGTGTACAATATTATTCAGAGGGATTAAATAAATACAGTATCTTGTACAAAATGGTCATGACAAATCCTTGTGTGTCTGGTTGGCTCAAAGTTTTTCCTGCTTAGTCTGGCTATCCAGGCCAGACGTTTATTGGTGAACAAACTAATGAAACTATTCATCTTATTGACAAATTGAGGTTGGGTTTCAATCATGGTGCAGTGTCAAATTTCTCATGTGAAAACAAAATGTTCAGAATTGTATTAAAGCTGAATAAGGAATTGGTTAGAAACCTAACATGCACTTCTATAATTATTAATAAGATGATATTTACATTAGTTGGTTTAGAAGAAGATATTACTTCAACAATAATCTAAGGTTAAAAAAAGTCATTACTGGTTTAGTAACTGTCAAGTACCTTAACTTAAAAAAAGTTAAAAGTCATTATTGGTTCAAACAAAATGCTTTAATTTTATTTTCAAATATACAAAGGTACGGAGCCCGTACGGTGACATGAGAGAAAAAAAAACAAAAAACATGCGCGCGGCCACGATTTAATTAAGCGTGCACGAGTTAATAAAACATGTGCACATTATTGAAAACTGTGCTCACCATGTTCCAGAAAATCATGAACATGTGCACGTTTCAGTCAGGTGCTGTAGTGCGTCCCTTATCAGACGTAAGAACATCTAGATCTACGAGCCTTTAAACATGGATCTCCTAAGAGTTTAC
>JAPQRP010000005.1:51458142-51472722 GCA_037367295.1 Apogon hyalosoma
ATAAGAGGATATAATATAATATAGGATGTAGGGGAGTATGTACAAAATATAGAGTAGGGAATGTGCTGTCCAGTGTGCACAATGTACAAATGTATACATTTATGGAGAAAGATGTTTATCTATATACAGACTGTATATACCCGACTGGACTGTGGCTACCCGATTTGAGATCTGTATTCATATTCGCAAATTTAAATGTTCGTAAATTTAAATGTTGTTAATAAAGTTTTGTTCTCTTTTTGAAAGACGCAAATCGGGTAAGGTCCGCAAAACGGTTTTGTCAAAACGGAGTTGCCATAGTCTTGTGGCCATGATGGCCGACCGTGTTGCACATGCGCGGTGCAAATCGGGTAGGCATGCAGATCGGGTAGCAACACACTCCACCAGATGGTAACTCAAACAAAGGAACCAAGGATTAATATAACGAACCATAACAAATAATTTGTCACCCTACATTCTTCATACATGTGCACCTATATAACCAGTATACGATTAAAATAAACAAATACAAAATTAACTAAACTGTGTATGGTGAATGACTGAGTGAATAATAACTAAAGACTATGTGCTGCTAACCAAACTTATAGTAATAAAGAAATATGAAAACTAATGAGGTGATCGTGTTTGTGTCCATCATATACTTATACAGAATAATGCCCCCATTTCAGTCTCAGTGCCCCCCTCTCAGCTTTCTCATTCCAAACGCCCCCCCCGATGGTGTCCCAATGCCTGCCGAGAAACACTGCTTTAAAGGTCTTTAACAAGGTGGAGAACACGAGCAGAATGACAAGTTTCAGCACCGATTTAATGCACATTTATGACAGAAAACACACAAAAGACACACACCCTCTGGCTCTCTCCCTTTCTCTCTCTGCACCATTATACTATTTATTTTTCGTCTGCCATCATTATGTCCAACAGGGCAAACAAACAGAGACCACCGAAACACACCACGTCTAATATGTGATAATTAAATGGTTGATTTACAAGGTTAACCGCGTGTCATGTTTTGTTGTAATAAAGTACAGGCTGTAAATTTGCACTGTAAAGACAGGTTAGACATGTCGGCCCTCCTGCACTTTGTAATTGGATGGTTGTCATTTTGGATTTGGTTGATACCTTACAGGGGGCTTAGGACCCGAGATTCCAGGTGTAGCTATTAAAACACAAAACTAAGGCCCTTGGAAATGAGATTTTATATCAATATACCAGTATTTTGTACCAATTTAATACAATTATATTACATGCAAGCTTTACTGCACTTAACCTCACATCACAAACAAATGAAAAAAATGTAAGCTTCTGATGTAAATTTAGTGGCATCTAGTGGTGAAGCTGCAGCCAACTGAATACCCTTCCCCTTCACCTCAGAGGTCAACAAAAAACTCTGAAGGACTTGACTGAGCCTTTAGTGAACAGGATAACAATTGGTCCACAGTCGTATGATCAACCTCAACTGAGGCTCAACTGATTCTTTTCAGGTGATTAAAATGTTAACATAAATAAATAATTACAATGGTACTTTGATTTACAAGTTTAATTCATACCGTGACTGAGTTTGTAACTCAGTTTGCTCGTATATCAAATCCCTTTACCCCATTAAATTAACTGAAATGTAATTAATCCATTCCAGCCCCAAAAACCACTCCAATTTCACTCCTAACTTTTAGATAACTAATACCAATGGAAACTCAGCATGTTGTCCCTTTCATTGACAATAAAAAGAAAAATGTTGGAGGACAGTTAGTAGGTATTCTGGTGGTGGCTCCATGTCTCAGCTCACCACGGCATCTTGGGGAGTACTGACGAGTTCCTCCTGTCAACCCCATTTTTATTTATCCTACATGTGGCCACATGTGGATCTGTCATCCTTGCAGCTCCCTGTGGCTTTGGAAAATTAATAATGAGTATTTAATTTAAATTGATTTAATTTGAATGTGTTAGTTTTATAAATGACATTCTAAATTTAAGATTCTGGTGATATTAGGTATTACAGGTATTATCTCCTGCTGCACAACAAAGTCCGGTCGCTGTCCAGAGGGGAGGTGCTGAAATGCTTTACCGCGTGTCTGGAAGAGGTGAAAACAGGTCAGACCCATCATTAGGAAAAATAACTTTAGCAAAGTTGAGCTTGTGCTTGGGGGGGGAGGGGGGGGTCACGCCCCTGCAACAGAGATGCTTCCATGTTGAAGTAACCACGTGAAGTGAACGAGTGGGACGTGGAATGCTCGGCGGATGTTGTGCCAACTAGCGGAGGCGTGTCTGAAGCTCCTTGTAACTTGGATTTTGGCTCGCAACTCAAAGCAACAAAACCTAACTTGGAAAACACGTAAGTTGAGGTACTTGCAAGTCAAGGTACTACTGTAAATGAACACACCTTTGTGTTTTTGCATCCTCCATTTTACACACTACACTTTTTCCATTAACTCTTCCATTAACTACCAGTTCTGATTGGCTGAGATGAGGAAAAATATTGTAAAAACATGACAGTGAAAGTCAACTCAAAAGTGAAAACTTGAACATGAGAGAGATGGACAGGACAGGAGGAAGATAAAAAAACAAATGAGAAATTATATTTTATTGACACTGTTTGGCAGGCCTGAGAATTACATAAAATATAATAAATAAATACAAATAATACCTGATTACAAGTTCAGCTGCAATCATTAGTGGCATCTAGTGGTGAAATTATGGGTTGCAATAAGCTCATTTTGATGACAACTCGTATTTTCAGGGGATTAAAATGATACTATAATTAAATCAATGAACATTACTTTGCGTTTGTGCAGTTAGATCCATATCCACCTTACACACTTAATCTTTCAATTAACTTATGAAACAGATCCAGGTCCAGTTAAAGTCCATTTTTGTTGGCCCTGATGGTTAAATCAAACCTCAACATTTAACCCATTCGAGGTCACAAATAAAGGGCAGCATCCAGGAACCAACTCCAGATTTAAACCAGTACCTCGGTTAAGAACACTAACAGGAGAATCAACCTAACATATATTTTGATAGTGGAGGAAACAGCAGGACCCAGAGTAAACCTAATAACTCTTATGTGAACACATGCCTATAGGAAACTGTGCCGTTGTGCCATCATTACGGTTTGTAATTCTATTTGTTTGAGTTGTGGATAAATATTCTGCAAGCATGTGCCTGTGACAACACTGCATTTGTATTTCTGCAATGTGCACGTTGGTTTAAAAACTCAGTTCACTTGTTAATTTTGATGTATTGGTGAAACAAAGAATGAATCAGCTGATAAGAGACATGGCAGGAGCAGGATGATAAAATACAGAGGAGACAGTGAAATGAATGAGACCTGAAACAAATCAAGCTGTGTCTGTTGATTATAGTCACTGTTTCTACACTTGAGAAAACTGAACAAAAGCTCTCTGACGAGGCCTACAGGCAGAAAACTCACATCAGTAATGGGAGTCATCTGTGTACCATTAATAGTTAAACTGTAGGGAAAGTTGGACCCTGCATTTTACCAATGCTAATACACACAGAACACCTGGCGTTCTATCATGTGTAGACTGGTAACCTGTCACCCTGCCGCCACAGTACTGTGGACATAAGCATCGCACATGCCATGGGCCTCGACGATTAAAGGAAAAGATGAGGGTGTCATTTACTGGCTACGTCCACATGACAACATTTGTGGTATTTTTTTTGGCAGATTCTAAAAGTTTATCTCTCTCTCTCTCTCTCTCTCTCTCTCTATATATATATATATATATGTATCTCACCACAGTACTGTGGCAACAAGAGACTAATGAGTTCATGGCACAGTATCCATGACTGGCTCTGTGGAAATAAAATGTCACTACTGTTTATTGTCACAGTACAAATGTTACCATTTGATTGGCTCTGTGGCAATAGACAAACTGATATTTCATGCCACAGTACTGTGATTGTAGCCATAGCCAATTAATTTACATGTACCCATTTTTAATGTTGTTTAATATTAAGTGTTGATCATAGATTCAGATCATTTTTAAGTAAAAACAATAGAATTATTTGTTGTCAAATTATTGATTTCTTCTGTGAGTTGCTGTATACTAAACAGATTTCTACATCTGCACTGTGGCCCTGCATCACCCTGGTGGGGTTTATTTTACTATAATGACCGTCTCACTGTATATTATCCCTCACATATTCAATTTCTGGAACCTATATAAAAGTATTTGTAAGCATCAGCATCATTCTTAGAGCTAGAGATAAATAAAAAAAAAAAAAACTTGCCTACAGTCAGTCCACAACCATGTTGCAAAATGCACTGTCCTCACCTGTATTTTATTTGTTTTTCTGCAATACCTGCAATTTCTTTTTAACAAGAAAAATAAAATCTGATGACACAATGCAATTCAGAGTCCAATACCATGAATGTGAAGCAGATAAGATGGCAAATGTAGATGCCTCGTGAATGAACAATGTAAAAAACTAAGAATACTTGCAGTTCTTTATAACCAACATGCTCAAGGCTGCGGACAACAATAGACCACTTCACTTAGTACAAGTCGCTGAAGTTGGAAGTGGGAGGCAGATATCTGAGATAGCATCACCATGAATGGAAGTTGAGGACACATTCTGAGTGGAGTGTCACCATGGGCTCATTGTTCTGCCCATCTCTGAACACTCTGTCTGTAGCGGAGTCTTTTATGCATGTCACTGGCACCATCTACATTTTATACTTTGCTATTTTCTCCTATTTTCTACCTCTTCCTCATACATGGAAAAATATTGTGACAAATGTCTGCATTATTTTGCCAGGAGCTAATAGCGTCACAGCGCCACAGGCATGAATGCACCTAAAATGTAATTTAAACCCCACATTTCCACTGGTGTCTGTTGGCGGCACTGTGAACCCTTCTGTACTCACTATGAAGACTCATAGCAGTTTTGCAGGGAAACTTGAAAATACATATTTCTACTACCTACATCACGGCTTAGTTTTAAGGTAAGAAAAACCCATGTGTCATGCACAATGTCTAGGTATCATTCCACAGGTTTGGTTTTAAGCCACTGCAGGTTGTCAGTGAGACACAATCCCAGCGCTGCCCCTGATTTTACCTGCCATGTATATGACACGTGTGACAGAATTCTGTTGCTCAATAAAACCACCACTGTAACTTCTCTGTTATTTTGCTTTCCTGCATCAGTGAAACACTTGTAAACCTCTTTGTACCACTGGGCTTGAGACAAATGTCCTCACTTTCTGCACCACAGCATTCAACCCTCAACTCGTAATGTGTTCAGCGGAGGAAGAAACATTTGCAGTTCTGAGGAATCAAGGTTCTCTCAGATGGAATGAGCTCACCTTTTTTACCTTCGACCCCAAGAGGGTATTACATTTGAATGTGTTTTCCTCAATGTTTGTGCTTGTGACTAAAAACCTAAAGCACTTTTCGACTTGAAACTTTTAAATCAGTGGTTCTCAACTGGTCTGGCTTTGGGACCCATTATCACCTCTCAATGACAAGTCGCAATCCAAATTGATAAAACGTCTCAAAAATATTTAATGAAAAGCTGGTGTGTGTGTGTGTGTGTGTGTGTGTGTGTTTGAACCTGAGATAATACACAATATAACAGTAGGGTGATCAAATGCCCTCTTTCGCCCAGACATGTCCTCTTTTCACGCCCGGTCCAAGGCGTCCAGTCAGGGTTTATAAATTAGCGAAAAAGTCCCGGTTTCAGTGAGTGTAACTCTGTCACTCTTTGTGCAATCGGAAAAGTTCCAAATCCCACTGGAAGAAAAGACTTTGCGCTTTCCAGTGATGTATGGGACATTACAGTCGTGAAAGGCAATGATCCACACCAGCCTGTGGATGTGGGGATGGACGGACCTGTTCATGGACGTGCTATAGCAGGGGTGTCGAACGTACGGCCTGCGGGCCAAAACCAGCAACTGAAGGTTCCAATCCGGCCCACAGTATGTATTTGCAAAGTGCAAAAATTATACTAAAATTATTAAGAGTCAAAGGTGTCATATTTGTTTTAGTTCAGGGTCCACATTCAGCCCAATTATGATCTCAAGTAAAAGAATAGTATAATAACCTATAAATAATGACTCCAAATGTTCCTCATGTAAAAAACAAAACAAAAATATTATTCATATCAGGGGTGTAACAGTACAGAGAAATATCAGGGCGGTACGTTTTCAGCACAGGGGTCTTCGGTTCAATAAGGAGACAAATTTCAGTACAAAAAAACTTTACTGAAGTAAAAAATTGGGTTTTTCTCTTGGTAGCGGTAATATTAACGGTTGGGTGGTGTCATTTTAAATGCGTTATGAAATTTGACATGTTACCAGAAATATAACTGATCTTCAAAAAACAATGCTGGCACACCGCTCTTGTTTTGTCGACTTGTCTCTCTCCATTGACATAACTGACAGAGAATCCGAAATGCTCCCAAATCAGACACCTTAGAGAAGACGGGGGTCTTCCAACTCTGTTTTTTAATCTGTGACACTGCTCTGAGCTGCCAAGCTGGTTCATCTTCAGCATGTGGATGGTGTGTGGACTGCTTAGATGTCCGTCTAGGATATATATAAATATCAATATATAAAAATAAATAAATAAATATCTTTGTGTGTGTGCGTGTGTGTGTGTGTAGAGCTGATCCGTAATGTACATGTATAATGATAAGTTGCCTTATTCAGTAAAAACTTATAAAAATTCAATGTTTTTTTTTATTTGTCTGTTATTCCACCCTGTTATGCCATCTAAAACACACAGTAAAGCAAAACCTGATCTTACCAGATCTTGAAAGTAGAAATAGTCCTGAAAAAAGGACACAAGTACATACACACAGCATCTTTTATGACACTTCTACAGCTAGAATACTAAAATAATTCCAAGCAGCCTGTTTCACTGAATATTTTCTCTGGTGTTATGGGTGCTTTGCATAGAATACTACAGTACTTTATGTAGCGTGTGATCATTTAAGTATCTTGAGGCAGAACCGAGTGTCCTCTTTTTAGGAAATCAAATATGGTCACCCTAATGTTGTGATTCTGTGTTGTGATGATGTCCCTGATTTACTCCGGTATCATGCATCCCTTCCCTCTCCTCCCATCTGCTCAGCCTCTTTTCAGATCAGGCAGTGGGTGGAGTTCAGTAGCGTATGATCATTTAAGTATCTCGAGGTGGAGCCGAGTGTCCTCTTTTTTTAGAAATCAAAATATGGTCACATATTTTTCATTTTGCCAGGATTTGAATACAAACTGTTGGGTCTTCTTTTATGCTGTGAAATGTATGGTGTTAATTAGCATCACAGCGCATTATTGCCACATACAGATGAGGAGTGTGACTGGACGGCACTCAGCTCCATTAAAAAAAGAGCACTAGATTTGTTTCTGAGCATTATTTTTTGCCCAAGCAAAGGCTCACAACCCACTTTTGGGTCATTAACCACCAGTTGAGAATCACTGTTTTAGACAACGTAGTTCTCTCAGATCTCGGTCCTCCTCAAAGATGATCTGGATCCGGATTTAGGTTCAGACATATACTTCAACTCTTGACAGAGACTGCAGACCCTTGCCCCTTAGACAACCTACACCAAGCTGAGGATTTCTCCAATGTTGTGAACACACTAAAAAAAAAAAATAGATGTACCAGGTATTTTATTAGGTAGGTTTGTTCAGCTGGATGTTGATGGGCCAATAACATGGGAGCAACTCCATACAATTAAAGGTTACAGGTTAATGCTAAAGGTTAACTAGCTTTATTATCCTCATGGGGAAATTCAGTCTCTGAATTTTACTCATAATACACACACAGGACCTAGCATTAGTATTGGCAATTAGCATTAGCAAATAGCACATTAGGGGCAGTGAGCCAAGAGAAAGCCAGCTTGGTTGGAGCTGATAGAAAGGTAACAGTTACTCCAATAACCTCTGATCACAACCAATGTATGCAGAAGGGCATCTCTGAATGCACAATACTTCAGTCCTTGGAGAAAATGGGCTAGTATCAGCAGCATGTACACTCAATGGCCCTTTTATTAGGTACACTTGGTACTAGCAAGGTGTACCTAATAAAATGGCCAGTGAGTATATGTAGATGTCATTTGTCAGTTTCACTGATTGATATGAATTCATGTCAACTGACTTGTTGCTTGTGGTGGAATGGATGTTATTTCACTATACATAGAAAATATGAACAGGAAAAACAATGAACACCAATACCAGTTCTGAAGTTAGTGTGTTCAAAACTGTGGTCAGGATTGCCAAGAAAATATGGCAGATTTAGAAAATCCATTTTCTCAGGTCTGGATCATGTTCTGAATAATAAAAAAACAACTGCGCATCAATAGATCCTGTCATGTCTCAGGCAACTGATCTTGTAAAAAGTTCCAGAATCTGGATTCACATCCATCTCTACAGCCTTGCAAGGATGAGGGTTAAAGACACACACACACACACACACGCACGCACACACGCACGCACACACGCACACGCACACACGCACACACACACGCACGCACACACACACACACACACACACACACACACACACAAACTGCATGAAAGAATCTATCATTGAGATCAATTTCTTGCTGATGTGGAAGCCAACTCAGAAGTGTCATTGTTTGTTCCTTATTCATGTCAGACCTGTTCACACTCAGTTTGATGATAGAACCGACAGTTACTGACACTGAAATCACATCCAGTCCACGAGTGACTTCAAAACTATTGATGACAGAAACATGAATCCACATCCTTGGAGGATGTTTTTAGGGTCAAGGAACTGATGTGTGCCAGGTACACTGCAAAAATCAAAGTCTTACCAAGTGTATTTGTCTCATTTCTAGTCCAAATATTTCATCACACTTAAAATAAGACATAATCACCGAAAGAGTAACTTTTAAGTGAGATATGAGAACTTATTTTTAGACAATAGATCTGGAAAATCTTATTCAAGAAATCTTACCAAGATAATTTTCACTTGTTCCATTGGCAGATTTTTTGATTAATTCAATATTTTTTTGCTCAATTCAAGATTTTTTTTTTTTTTTTTTGCTTAATTCAAACATTATTTTAAGTGCGATGAGATATTTTGACTAGAAATGAGAAAAATACACTTGGTAAGATTTAGATTTTTGCAGTGTACATATGCTTCTGTAATCTGTCTGGTTAAGCATTCCCTGAGATCTCTGATGGTCGTCTTTTTTTAAAACTTGGTAAGTTCATATTGTTTGCATGTTACACAGGTTATAGAGGTGGTTAAAGAAAAATTCAGAAAAGTAAAACGATGGTGTGATATAAATAAATTATCCTTAAATTGTGGAAAAAAAACTAATTTTATGATATTTAGTAATAGAAGGAAGGAGGCATATGAAGAAATTAATATAGATGGTTGTGTAATAAATAAGGTTAGGGAATTAACATTTTTGGGGGCTGGGATAGGCTCCAGTGTTCACATGAATGAATGAATGAATGAATGAATGAATGAATGAATGAATATAACTGATAAGAAATGGGCAAAGTCTATTTTTGATATGTGTATTATTGTTGTGAAAGGGATAGAGTTTATTTTTGTTTCTGATATGTGCATTACTGCTGAGAAAGGGACAGAGTTTATTGTGACGTGGAATGCTGTTGTGAAATGGACAGACTATTTTTGATATGTATGGCATTTTTGGGTTTGTGCTTAGTCAGAATTTAGTCTGATATGTGTAGGATTTGCTGAGTTACTTATGAGATCTGACATGGGAATTTAAGGCAGGTAGAAGGATGCGTTAAGGGGACGGGAGTTAAATTTCATCCCTCTCCCTTTCGTATATGTTTTCTTTTCTTTCTATATAAAATGTTCTTGTTGTTTTGAGTTTAATGTTATAGTCAAAATAAAATAAACAAACAATGTTTAAAATGATCTAATATGTTATTTTTGTTTATTATTTAGATGTTTTTTACTTATTTTAAGCTTCTTTGTTCAACTTTTACCCTCAGCCAGACTAGCCGCAGGGTAGTCGTCTCGTCCGTCTGTCTAAAAACCTTGGCGTGCACTGATAAGTCAGACCACTGGGTGGCAGTAGTGTGCCTGACAAGTCAGGCTGAGGGTTGTCTTTCTAAAGTGCTCGGCTGTTATGTAGAGGTTAAAGAAAATGACAATTTAAAGAATAAATTGTTCAATATTTTTCCCCTTTTTTTTTTTCAAATGATGAATTGCAGCAGTAAGTGATGGCAGAAATTGTATTAAGAGGTTGATTTCACAATTCTGTTTGGAATTACTACTGTAAATGTACAAGTATTTTGAAGAGGAGAGTTAAAGAGGCAGAAAATATAAGATTGCTCTTGCTCCTGCACCTTTTCATTCATAATGTGGTCAATTTATTGAAATGTAGAAGCAGATTTTCTTTTATCCTGAGAATGAAATAAATACATTCACTAAACTAACTAAACCAAATGCTCCAATCATTTGGTAATGCTCTGCACAATCTGAAAAACACCTAAAAGGAGACAGCTTTCAGAGCATCTTCAGACTGATACTTTAATTCTGCCACCTATCATCTTCTGAGCTGTTTATATGCAGTCTATCAAACACATTTAGGCTTTTCTACAGTATGTGTAATGGTTTCTACTCTCATAATATATAGGCTTATTATTGCTTTAGAACCCTCTGCATGCCCCACTTGATACGGTTTTTATGGAACATGGCAAACAGATTTAAAGTTGAACTTGTTATTAAGAGCTGCTGCCACAGATGTGCTGCCAGACCATTTCCTCTGGCTATATTAGTTAGAAAAAAAAATCACTGTGGTTGCTGGGCTCTCATGCTTATTTATTGAAATAAATTTCTGAGTACTCTAAGTGCTGTCAATTCCACTGAGCACTGCAGGTATTTCACAACACTAACCATGCAGGCGACAAAAGCCTGCAGTTGCTAGTGAGGGACTGTTTGGTGTGTGCGCTGTTGTGCTTGCATCTATAAAAGTGTGTGTGGTTGCAGAGGGCATTTGTGTGTTTTGTAGCAGGGCACAGAATGGCCGTATTCTGTTAATGGATCTGACTGTTACTGTGGGAGTTGGAAACAGAATGTTACACCAAAGCTGTTGAGGCCATATGAGGAGCTGAACCCACCGGTTTTATGATCTGTTTTCTCTGGAGATACTAAAGTTTTTATCCCCAGGGATCATAAAGCAGACTCATAGAACTGAGGCTCCTCATACCAAATGCACCATATATTAAACTAACTACATTATTCTGCATAAGAGGTGCAGATTGTGGACCGTGCCTCAGGTTGGATCAGCTCTCCTACCGGGACACACCTGTTCACACTTTCCTGAATTGATTAAATTACATACATGCTGCCTTCCAGTTAGTGTAATCCACTGTGAGACCAAGATTGATTACAGCCGTCCTGCTGCCCTCTTGGTCAGTCTTAATGTGTAACTGAACTCCACCCACTGCCTGATCTGAAAAGAGGCTGAGCAGATGGGAGGAGAGGGAAGTGGATGCATGATACCGGAGTAAATCAGGGACTTCATCACAACACAGAATCCCAACATTAGGGTGACCATATTCTGATTTCCTTAAAAGAGGACACTCGGCTCCGCCTCAAGATACTGAAATGGTCACACACTACATAAGTACCGTAGTATTGTGTGCAAAGAGCCTATAAACCACTGAGAAAATATTTCGATGAAACAGGCTGCTTGGAATGATCTTATTATTCTAGCCATAGAAGTGTCATAAAAGTTGCTGTGTGTATGTGCTTGAATCCTTCTTTTCAGGACTACTTCTACTTTTGAGATCTAGCAAGATCTGGTTTTGTTTTATGCTGTGTTTTAGGTCGCATAACAGGGTGGAATAACAGACAAAAACAAAAAGCGGAATTGAATTTTTACAGGTTTTTACTGAATAAGGCACTAAGAATCTGCGTCAATAAAACATTTAGGATGTTCAACAAGTATCTGAATTGTGGCTCAGTAGTTTTTGTTTTGGGTTTCTTTTTTCTAAATCAGTCCACCTGCTTTTTTTAACACATGGTTGAACTCCACAAAGCAGTTCCTCTCCAGCTGTACACTAAGGCATCCATTGCACCAATGACACTTTCAAGGAGTGCTTCTCTTGCAGACAGTGCACTGTTGCCTTCCCATGCCACTTCTGCCTCTTTAACATCTCTTCAGTGCTTGTAGACTTGCAGACTCACCATCCAAGCAAACACACAAACCTGCATTTCTGTCAATGACCCTTCAGCAGAAGACATCCTAGAAATGAAAGATCACAGATTCGTCTCAGATTGTCAAGAATTCTTGGCAACAACAGCAGAATTGAAAATGTAATAAATACAACACTAGGGTCTAGAATCACAATACAAACAACGGTACTATAGTAAAAAAAAAAAAAAAAAATTAACCCATAATAATAAATGAAATATATATTATTATTATTGTTATTATTATTGATAATAATAATAATAATAATGATAATAATAGTGGTGGTAGTAGTATGTATGTGTATATGTATGCAATAATGTGCGATTTTTTCTTTTTTTAATTGGTAATTTCTTTTGAGTGTTAAGAATGGGTGCATGTGTATTTTGGGTGTTTTTGGTGTTGTGGTGTGTCTGTTTTACTTATCGTTCTTCCCTTGTACCCAGGAAGTGGTGTCTGGCCAAAAGATTACCCCAGGGGACCAGACGCCCTGAAGACGGTTCCGGGCCGGACCAAGGAGCAAGAATGTGTGAGGGAAAACATTGTTGGGGTTTACTGGGTTATGGGTATTTTAGTAAATTAGTTAAATCAGTTTTAGGGTTTGGGTATGTGGTATGTTGGGTTCTATGGTTTAAGTGGTGGGTTATGAATTGGAGGGTTTTAGCATAGTTTTAGATCTCTTTATGTTATTTGTACACCCCTATGGAGTTTTTAGGGTTTCTTTCAGTTAGGCTAGAGCGATATAAGGCACCTGAATGGGTCATTCATGGTTCCCTCCCTCGTTCTGTCTGCTGCAAGAGAGACCAGACTCCTGCCCTCCATTTCATGTTTCCTTTGCATGTGGCACTTTATGCACGTGTCACCTTGTTAATATGCACTCGTCACTTTGTAATGGGATCTGAAAGACGAAAATTAAACAAAAAAGAAATGTGGACCACATAACTCCTGCCTCTGAGTCATCATCATTGAACCTCACTGCAATCCAGCTGCTGTTAGAGCGTCTCTACCTTACAGTGTGTATGTGTGTGTGTGTGCGTGTGTGTGTGTGTGTGTGTGTGTGTGTGTGTGTGTGTGTCTGTTAATGAAAGAAAAACCCACAATTGTCACAGAAATAACATGAATCTGACAAAAGTAATAATAAATAAAAATTCCATGAAAATTAACCAATGAAAATCAGACACTGCTTTTGAATTGTGATTCAAAAACCAAACTCATGAAACAGGCCTGAACAAAAAGGATGGTACCCTTAACTTACTCCAATCTGAGCTGAAAATCCCAGTTCGATAAAGCCAACAAGATCACATCATCCAAGCACAGACGTAGTCCTGAGGCCACCGAACCGGACCCCCTTCACCCTCTGGCTATGGCTAGAAATTCTGTCCATGAAAATTCTAGACAGAGTCTGTGCCAAAGGGCAGTCGTGGCATCCAACCCTGACTTATTGCTGGCAATGGGAGCTACGTTCTGGCTTCGTCTACACCAAGACTGAACAGCCTATAACAGTGGGTCATGGACTGGGGTCCCCACAGGACACCATGAGGGACGTGGTTGGATGACTACTTCACAGTGTCAACTATATGTACAATACATTCACTGCTTCATGTGCTCCTCATCCAGTCCAGTCCTTTGGGAAACTGTGGACAATAACAGAGATTCTGCAACAACACTGACTGTAACAGTGTTTCTAATTTATTCAGTGGTTCTGAACAGATCAGTTCCTACAAAACAGCAACAGAGGGTTTGGAGGACAGGCAGACTGCACACTTCTGATTAGAGGCATCAGTAGGGATTTTTAATACACATTTCATGATGTTGAAGAACTCCAAACAGCTCTACTGTGCTCAAACTGATTTTAATATAGGACGTTGTTTATTGCATCATTTTCCCCCATAAAATGAAGAGGTTTGTTGATTATTTTCAGCAGCGTTTGTGTGTTTCATCACATCTGAGTCATCGAGTTCAGTTTACAGAGCAAAAATAAAAAACCCTTGAAGGCCACAACCACGTCCTACCACGGAGCATTTCCACAGTTAAAGCAGACCACGAGAAATATGTTTATATTGAATAAATAAATAAACACACTACATCAATAAATTCATGAACAAAATCATCAGCTATGATGAAGAATGCATGAAATCATGCCACATTGGTTCAAAAATGGAGATGGTGTGTTTCTTTCATCACCTTTTATTACAATGGACTTATGATTATGTTGAATTCTTAACATTTTCTAACATGAGATAATCAAGTCTTTGATTGAAGATGGAAAAAAAAAAGACTACCTATAATTTCAGAAAAAGCTTTTTATGTGCCACTGTAACCCATGCTACACTAACCCAAACATGTAGATTTATTTGCATTTATATTTTTCAGAAAATGGATACTTTCATCTCCATGGAATCTTCTTCTGCC
>JAPQRP010000005.1:51472822-51485349 GCA_037367295.1 Apogon hyalosoma
ATTGTTTTTCAATTTACAATTTTATTTTGTCAAACAATAGAAATACATAATTTCTACATAAAAATCTGCTTTTTTTTTAACATACTCTTCCTGTAAAAACTACAGCTATATTTGATTTAATCATTAACATAAAAATCTTTTCAAATAAACAACTCTGTATTATATTTTCACCAACAGTTTTTTTATGTTGCAATTTTGCAACTTTTCAGTGTTCATTCTACGGTCATTTTTTACAGTGTATGTGATGGCAGATCTTTTACACGTTCGAGGAGAATCATGAGTGATCTGTCTCAAACCCTGGTGGAAGTCTGTCAAATACAGGCAGAGAAGTGCACAGTGTGTCGTTTAGCTCATAGTTCATCTGTCTGCTCTGTTTATGTTCTGTATATTTGCGCTAACAGCCTGGAGCCACAACACCAACATGAGTTAATAATTAAAAGTGACGGCTGACGGCTGATTGTTCCGGGATGAGAGTGTTCAGAAACATAATGTTAAACGGTCAAAGCATCATGTGATCTGTTGTTCACACATTCAGAGCTGGAGGATTTAAAGATCTGATTTAGACCTCACTTTTAAATTTACATGATGAGTTAAAGACTATTGTCTTTTGCAGAGAATATTTTTTCACATCATTATCAGAACTAAATCATGTCTTTAATCCATAAAGACCCAAACATCTGCTGTCGACCAAAACCATCTATTGACCTAAACTGTTTAATACCTGCTGATCCACTAATCCTATCAGTACATGTAAATAATTGGTGTAAAATACAGTTTGTCATCTTTTCATGGTCATCAGATATGACCCATTTGGACGTTCAGAGGCTCTGTAGTTACCGTGGAAACACATTCATCTTCTACAACCTTGATTCACTAGTAAAACCCATGGAGTTGGATCAGTGACAGTGGATGGACACACTGGGTTTGTGTTCAGTTATTGATTTCTAACTTTTTCTTCAGTTTTCTGTATTTCTAATATAATAACCCTCAACATTAATCTGAGCTTTTATAAACACCTACATGATCAGTGAATTAATATAGGAAAATACCTGATTTTCACTGGAAAAACATAAAATAAAGAGGATAATAATCTAATAAATGGTGCTAAATCACATAAGAAAGGTTAAATATACAGATAAATTTGTTTGGGAATTGCCACAAAAGTAGCACCGGGTCTTTATGGGTTAACAGTGATCAGTTCCAAACAATTCTATTGCACTTTACTTCTAAAAAAATTGGCCAACACTATCAATGAAAACAAAACAAATAATTCTGGTCACAATTTGAACTGTAACTCTAACCATAACCAAAAACAAAGAGCAGATAAGAATACAGTTCAAGCACCAGATCGATAAGAGTCGTAGAATTGATAAAATCTTAACAGTACCCATCCCCAGATCTGAATCAACCTCCCTCTTTTTCCCATTTTACAGGTGGTGTCCAGTGTGTACGTGCGGACCAGAGTTAACATCCACTTAACTAAAGAGACCAGAACAGACAAAACAAAACACTAACAAAGGATTTCCTCATTTTTTGTGAAGGAGATAAAGGTATTCGGTTAGTTGTGATCTGCAATTTGACAATTATATGTTACTAAATATCACAAAATTGACCTTTAATAATGAAAAAAGTACATCAGTACAAAATTTCTTCAGTGCTGACAGTGAGCAGAGCATCCCCCAAAAATGTACTTTCATGCCTCATTAGAACCCAAACATTCAATGTTATTCCATGAACTGCCAAACTGTTTACTTTATTTTACTGTTTACTACATTTTTACTTATACTTCCATCGCTAAAACAGTCTTGTTTCATTATTTTCATTTTCATCTAATTTTCATTCTGTTTTTATGTTATATGTTATATATTTTTGTTGCATCCATTACACCATATTCCCCATGATATGTCACATTATTTTTTACATTGCTGTGATCTTTTATGTTTTTTTTTTGTTTGTTTCAGTTTTACAACTGAGGCCTCTCCTGCATTTCCCATTAGTTTAATAAGGACAGGAAGAGTGTCCCGATGTCTCTCTTTTTTAATTAATTTAATTCTGAAAATTAATTTACACACTGTACCATATTGTCATATTTTTATCATTGACTGACCCCAGTTCCATCCAATCTATATTATAAAAGCAAAGTGGCCTCTGTGTGTATGTGTGTGTGTCCAGGGAGTCACACAAAATCCGTACAGAGCTGACTGCTGCAGTTTGGCATTCTTATGTATTTTTGGTCAGACTAGCGAAAACGGCAAATGATTAGGACCAATATTTTGGGAGATATTAGTAATTTTGGAATAAAATAGCCTTACAGTAACGTTGCTATGGCCAGAACGCTATGGTGGTGACTGCTGGACAAATGTGGTACAGCGTGCACAAATACAGAACTGCATAGAAACTACCGCATCTAGAACCCATGGCTCTCCACAGGGTCAACGCGCTAGTATCGTACTAAGTTGTTAACTGGGGAGCTGGTAAATCTAAAGGGTATTTTGTCAAAACGCTGAAGCTGAATTTAACTTTAGCCTCCTGAACCAAACCGCTGGTTCTCTTGTTTCAAGCTCTTCCACAGTTTATCAAAGCCTTTGTCTGATGTTTAGTTCTACAGCTCTTCATACATGGTGGGGGTTCATTACCGTCTCCATCTAACGTGTCATTTATGTTAACTTCCTTGTATTAAATCAGTAAATGCTACAGTAACACATGCAAACAAACACACATTCACAAGTTGTTCATTTCCATTACACTAAAGTACATCAATTTTTTATGTTTACATTAACTTTTTGCAAGCTTTTAAGTTTCATTTTCATCTTTTCCACTCAGTTTTATTTTTTCCAGTCTTGTATTTTAAAACTTTTAATGAAGCTATGCACTACACATACTCAAATGAAATACCTGATACACACACACACACACACAGTTTGATCCCACAGCAGAAACAGGAGGATGTACGTGTTGTGTGTGTGCAACGATATCAACTTTCAAGCCAGGCCATGGGACAGGTGCACATTGTTTTTAAGGTCTAACATTCACAGAGTGCTTACTTCCTCCTGTCCCCTGACATCCAAATGTCAAGTGACGCCTGAATAACACCGATGTTGAGAGAGAGAGAGACTCTGTGGATGAATGGAATAGGTGAATGCATAAGTAGGGTTGTCAAACCACAACACGGCTCAGTGTTTGCACTGGCTGGTACAACAGAAGACTACTCTAAACTAAATGTATATCTGAAATATGTCATTTTTTTCAATTTACACCAGATTTCTACACCGCCTGCATTATATTGTGAAAGATTATAGAATATGCACAGTTTATTTTATGTAGGATTGTTGTTATCATGAAGCCAAGAAATCCAAAATATAAGGATGAGAAATGAACTAGAGCTACAAGGCACATCTGAAAGTAAACAGTTAAAATAATTATTGGCTTTAACAATGTAGGATGACTCAAAAACGCATGCTTATGTTTGTCTTATAATATTAATAACAGCATTTCAACAGGTCAGTTTTGTGTATGATATGACAATGTTTAAGACTATATGATTAAAGCATTTTTGGGGATTTGGGCAGTGGAGTAAGACTTCATATGACACTTGACTTTACCATTCAAGGAGAAGTGAAAGCATTCCATTCATAATATTCTGCATGTGTGTACTTACATGAAGTTTGGGGATCAGAAAATATTTCTGGATCCTCTATCTAATCTGTCCACTCAAATCCACTGTAGAGCATTGTTATCATGCACTGAACCACAGAATTACATCACTGAAAGGGATAATGATGTTAGATGTAGAAACATAGCAGAGGTCTGTTTATTTTTCCGACTTTGCCTTGTACAGTGTTTTTCAGAAGCGTTTGTAAAAATGAAAATGAACAGGAAAATCATCCATAAACACTAGATAGAATTACAAAATAATAAGAAATAATTGTACTGCAGAGGGAAAAAGAAGTTTTAAATGATGGCAGAAAATAGATGACACTTAATTTTTAGTTTCATCTATTCAGACTCAACATAAAGGAAGAGTACAAACGCAGATGTTCACCCTGCCACCTTATCGTGGTAGAAGGGTTTGACTGCTATGACGAAAACAAAAACAAGGAACCAGTTACCCTCTCTGGGATCAGGGACCAACCTCTCTGGTCGGGAAGGAGCCTTAGTTGTTGCTGGAGGTTGAGAGGCACTGGTTGGATACAGTTGCTCATCTCTATTCACAGTTTAGGCACTGGAACTGATGTCCTTGGGGGGTGGGGGGTGGACTCTGCTATTCTGGAGTATCCCAGAGTGAGAAGCATAGAGCAGGCGTGGGGGTACATAGTTCAGAGCTCCCCAGCTCAGTACCAGTACTATGACATGCTGGAAGGCGCTCCATTTGCGGACTCCATTGTTCTATTGGAGGACTTCAGGGACTCACGTGAACAACAGCAGTGAGACCTGGAGGAGCGTGAATGGGAGGAACGGCTCGCCCAGTCTGAACCTGGTGTTCTTTTATTGGATTTCTGTGCCACAGTTCACAGTTTGTCTATAATGAACATGTTGTTTGAGCACAAGGGAGCTCGTACGTACCCATGGCACCAGGACACCCTCTGCCTCAGGTCGAAGACTGTAGCCATTGGACGTTTTCACGCAGCGTACTCGAGTCCATACCTGAGTACACTAAGGACCTAAGTCCGCTTAATTTTGTCCATGTGAATGCAACCGTTCCATGCTCGACTACCGTGCCCGAGTCCAGTTGAGAAGGTAATCCTGGGTCCAGGCCACCACTCCAGCACGGTACGATGCCATGTGAATGCGATCCATGCCCTAGTCCGGAAGTGACCTAATCACCACTCTGACTCTACTACTACTTCTACTCTACAAACCAAGCCAGAAATCTTGGTGTAATTATTGACTCAGACCTGAATTTTAACAACCACTTTAACGGCTTTTACTAAGTCTGCCTATTACCACCTGAAGAACATCGCTAGAATCGAGGGTTTTCTGTGCAAACAAGACACAGAAAAACTTGTTCATGCATTCATTTTCAGTAGGTTAGATTATTGCAATGATGTCTTCACAGGTCTAAACAAAAAATCAATCAGGCAGCTGCAGCTGATCCAGAATGCTGCTGCCAGTCCTGACTAACACCAAGAAACTGGACCACATCACACCAGTCCTCAAATCACTACATTGGCTTCCTGTGAGTCGAAGGATAGAGTTGAAAATCTTACTCCTGGTCTACAAAGCACTGAATGGCCTTGGATCGAAATACATCCTAGACTCGTTAGTTCCCCTTTTGAAGCATCCAGACCCCTGAGGTCACCAGGGACAGGTTTACTGTGTGTTCCCAAAATCAGAACCAAACAAAGTGAAGCAGCCTTCAGTTCTTCTGCTCCTCACCTGTGGAACAAACTCCCTGAACACCTGAGGTCTGCTCCAACTGTCAGCTCATAGAAATCAGGCCTGAAAACATGATAGTTTACTGTCACTTTCCCTTAAACTCTTAAATAATGTCTTTTAAATGAACTTTAAAAGCACATTTTATTGCTGATGATTTTAATGTCTATTTTATTTTAATTTCAATGTTTTTAATATAATTAATGTCTTTAATTTGAACTTCCTCTCATTTTAAATATATTTTTTATGCCTCTCCTGTGATGCTTTTATGTTTTATGTAAAGCACTTTGAATTGTCCTGTACGTGAAATGTGCTATACAAATAAACTTGCCTTGCCTTGCCTGACAACGGAAGTGAGTTAATCACCATGAGACCATAGATGGCCCTCCTGTTCCTCACATCTGCGCAGGATGGGCTCGCCTTATTGACCGAACCACTCGATGATATATCAGGGACAACGAAGGTGGCTCTTCTTCTCTTTGCCTCCAACAGGCTAACAGATAGGTAAGGGTTTGTCTTCTTCTGACTTCCGCATTTGCTGGGTAACGACAGAATTCCTTCCACACCGCCACCCACTGTTTCAGCCCTGTAACACCCATTCACACTCGGACACGCTCAATACATGCTTGTGAACGCAACATCTGCGGGAAAGGTGTGAACATATTCAAGTACAGTACGGACTCGGGTACGCTGTGTGAAAGCACCCATTATCAGACTTGAGGCTGTATGTCTTTGACACGTGGGTGACAAGAGGTGCAGGACTGTCAAACAATCACCATTAGGTGGTGAGTTGATGCCAGTCAGACCTTGCAGCCCCAACATACAGTGAGAGTATTCTGGAAATGTCTGGCAGAACCGACATCTGGGAGATCTTCAACTCCCACCTCCTACAGTGCTTCAACCACATCCAACCAAAGAGGTTGGGGACGAAGAGTCTGAGGCGACCATATTCAACACCTCCAGTACATGACATGGCAACAATCCCTGAATCTGGGGATGATGGCGTTGCTCACCAGAACTTGTTTGGGTCATGGGACTCCAGAGGTGTTGGCAGGTCCCAGCAGGTCAAGCAATCTGAAGCTTTGGCAGTTGCAGAGACTAAAACATGTGCGGGGGAGGAGTCCGATGAGACCACGGAGTATGATTTTGGTCAGCCTTGAAGAAGTTCTGGCAAACTGTCAGGCATCTCAGGAGGGGGAAGCAGTGCTCCACAAGCGCTGGAGTTCTGCTAACCTCAAATGGGCATTACTGTCCGATGGTGGAAGAAATATTTTGAGGAATTTCTAAATCCTGCCTTCAAGCCTTCTGTTCCCTTATTCTCAAAGCTCAACTCTGTACAATTAACAGCAACATTTTCTGGGCTACCGTAACTTTCAAAACTCTGACTGACTAGTTGAGGACACGCTACAAAATTCATTTCCTGCACTCACACCATGATTTTTTCCCCACCCAGTTTGGTTGATGAGCAGGTGAATGATTTCATCCAGATATTTCTGAAATGGAAACCAGATACCCATGGGGCTTCAGCTCAAGCATGATGAGAATTACTGTTGGTTTCCACAGCAGTAAACTGTCACAACCACATGAGCAAGAACAAGAGATGGTGTCTGAAACATTTTGAAACAAGTCTGAGCCAAACTGAAAGACTCTGCTGCATTGGATTATTCTTCAAAACTAGATGTTTATATCTACCACAGATTGAATTTTTAGATTGTGAAGACACAATAAAAGGGACAGGCACAAGATTCAAAAGTTATTGTTTTTACATGTACACAAAACTAAATTCTGTTTTCAGATTTGGAATCAGCTTCCCTGGTTTAGCCCATATCAGGTGTTTTTACTCCAGAGGCAGAAGCGTGTATGGCATACACTATCAGGGAATAAGGGGGGATATTAGACACAACCTTCATTCTCAGAGTAGACACCAGGCATGATTTAAGACAACAGAATCCCTGCACATTTATTCACCGCATTCTCTGCTTTTTCACCAGTATAATCACAACACACAGCCATGGTACATATTAGTTTGCATCCCTTCATGCTGTTTGGGAGTGGTGAAGTATCCCAGCAGGCTTCTGCATTTTTCATCATCATCTTTGTCTTGATTTATTCACTCATTATGTGTAGTTGCCCAAGCTGTTACTATTCTCTACCATGTAGTTCAATAAAAACCTCACATTTTTAGTACGTTGATATAGTACGAGCACCTGCCGAAAACTAAAGGTCTCGTCAGCATCGTGCACTTTTTGTTTATTCTGATTTATGCAGTTTTGCCCCTTAAGTTCTTTCAAAGAGTGTGTCTGCTGACTGCTAAATGTATATCGCACATGTACTGAGATTCTGCATGAAACCTTTAGTGTTCAAGAATAAAAATAGAAAGTTAAATGAACATACTGATACTAAAGTTAGTATGTAGAGGCCAAGAGTCTATCCCCTGGTACATCTGATTTGCTAGGATTATACAAAATGCATAGAAAAGTAGAGAGCTATCAGACAGCTTTTATTTTTGCATTAGTGCGTACTGTTAATGCAGCTTGATATGTTTTGCCAGACAAATTTATTTGAAGTTGAATGAAGTGGTGCCAATGTGAGGACAGAACACGGGAAACGTAGACGAGGAAGCTGATTAATTTTTAATGAGTGTGAGTGTAGTTTAATGTGGTGCTGGCAGTTTAACCTACTATCCAGATTTGATGCTATGTATTGACAGGACACAGTTGAGCCAAATAAAGGACACATCTTTAAAGTCTTACATGATTAAAGAGTAATATTTAAAATGTCCTTTTCCCTCTTGGTAAAAAGCAAAGGGATTAGCAGACTGATTAGTTCCCATTAAATTTATAGGCAGTAATGCCATTACAAATCCTCAATGATTAATGGATATGAGAAACTGAAAAATATTTTTTTATCAGCAGAAAGAGAAATTCTACTGTCTCCCCCATGCTCAGCCTGACCTTGCTTGAAAAACAAGGACTGGTGATGCTGTTATAAAGGGACAAAGTGGGGGAATATGGCACAATAACAAACCAGTGTAAACACGAGACACTTCCCATTTCCAACTGAGAGCAAATGTTACTTTGAACCTATGGTTCCTATCATAACTAGGACAACGGTTGTCATGTGACAGTCTAACACAGTTTCCTACACGACTGATTTTGAAACCAAGTGGTATCAGATACATTTAAGACTAAAAGAGGAGAATTTTCACAGATAACTTTCTGTCTAATCTCAAAGAGGCACAGGAATAGAGAATAACAGCACATCACATACTACGGGTTGGTATGAAGACTCGTGTCTCACCTGATTTCACAGAGCAGCAGTTGGAAAGAAAAATGTGTTGTTACAAGAAAACATGTTCATTTATACAGCCATCCCCTTTCCTTGCATCATAAATCTGTTCACACACTTTTTCTCAATTATTGGAAGTTAGAGCCAAAAATGTATTTTGTGAGGTGACAACAGTGGTGACTTTTGGCTATCAAACTCTTTACTGTTCCAAAGGTATTGTGTTTTGATCTCTTGGAAACCAACCAATGACCAATCCCTACAGAAATACACTGTGGACATGTGTAGAGCCATTCTGATATAAGGAATAGCTGGGTATATATGGTCAACACATGAGAACTGGAGGTGAGATTTTTACTGTCTGTTTTAATAGACAATCTGTCTAAAATAGTATTAGCCTAAGGCTAAAGTTAGCCTCAGTAGCTTTAGAGGCTAGAGATTTTATCTTTGCTTGGTAACACTGTCAGCATCTCTTTAATGTCCAAGATTTGGAAACTATCAGTACAGCCCTGATTAGTCTGACTTCAAGAGAAAGAATTAATTGAAACATATGAAATCCACCATGTTCAGCTTTCAATTAAGCTCCCACTATGTTTCAGGCTTTAAATCTTTTTTTTTTCTCTTTTTTTTTGTACATTCAGCAGAGAAATCAGATCTGATCATAATTGATCACTTGATGTGTTTAGACCAGTCCACTTGAGGTTGGAATTCTGGGGTCAGATGTTAATTCAAGGGCTGGATGGACACATCTTGTCATTTGTGGTCTTTGCAAAGCTCTGATGCTGTTTCCTACTTGGTAACAAGTGCAGTAGAACATAGATCCATCATGTAGTATGATGTCCTCTGCTTAGAGGTTCATTAGCACTTCCAACAACAATGTAACCCACCAGCACACACAGCTTGACAGCTGCGGTCATGTGACCGCTGCCCTGGCATGCCAGTTCCTTGTAGGGACGCATTTGTACAATGGGGACTAAAGGTCACGTTAACACTTCACAACGGATACTGTCAAATCACCTCTTAGAAGGTGGAAGAATTCTCACTTTCCCACTTACTGGTCTTAAAGGTCTGTGGGGTTTTGCATGTCTGTGTCTGTGGATTTCCCCAAACCATTCTGGCTTTATTCCACACTCAACCCACACAGAGAAATATGACCATCTCCATTCCTAATGACAATGACTGGATCTTATTTCATAGTTATATCTTCATTTTTCACTCAAATTGTTAATTTTCATATTGGCTTAATGGTACATTTGAAAGATTTACTCAAGGAACCAAACTGAAATATTTTCCCATCTACTCTGGGAAAGGATTATCGCTGTGTTAAATCCAAATTGAAAATAAAAAAGTCAGAAGTTTCTCTCCTTTCATGAGCTCAAAGGAATCAGACACAGTCCAGTAAATCTTCCAGCCCCTAAAAGTATGAATATCCTCCATCCTACTCCGTGGTCACATCTACAGCTCAACACAGTCACTGGCCTTGTTGGACGAAGCCCCAGATTTGTCAGGAACCAGCCTGGGTACATGACTGCTTCTTCTGTTGCCCAGCAACTGACCTTGTCTCATCGTGTATGCTTCACCAGTTGTGCTGCTTCAAGGACCGTGGCTCCCAGCTGTGTCTTACAGCGGTGGGCGCTGGCTTTCATGTCTGTTTGCTAATCGAGATAAAGAGAAGTTCAATAAAGTGTTAATGTGAGTGCTTATTTAGTGCTTTTTTTCCCCCTTGGATCCACTTCTGTTTCTTCTATTGACCCATAATTCCTCTAATGCTGCCTCTTCCAGCAAATAATATGAACATCACTTATATACAGTGTTTATTGCCTAGGTTAAGTATCCTTTTTTATATTGCTTTATTATACAGATTTGTTGATCAAATAAACACTTCTACTAATTACCATTTTATCTATATAACATTATTTAATATATATTATTAGTAACCTCTGTATTTATCACAGCAGTGTTGCTTGGCATTTCCTATCTTCTGAGAACCAATTTCTAGAAAGAAGATAATGTTTTAAAAGAAACTCTTTATTCATCATGAGGCTGGTGCCTACTGGCTACACTGAGAACAAAATTAACACTGTATCTCAAAACTCTAGGCTACAGTGCATTTAGATACTATCTCAGTGCAATGCTATATTAATCCATTAGGTTCCCATCAGTTTCCTCTGTGCCCAGAAGACAACCCAGATATACAGTATAGTTCTCACAAAATGCAGAACATTTTTGTAGTTCTTACCTTTTATAAAGCTCTAGTTTGCCACTTTGTGTTTTAAAATGGGCTTTAAGAATGTAAGTAGAAAAATATAAGTTAAAGGATCAGTGACAATAACCTGCAATCAACCGCAAACAAATGGCTTTAAAAGCCTCTTCTATATTTGCTTGTTTTTAGTGAAGGCAAAAATTACTAGTTACTATTTCCTCAAATAGAAACCAAGAGTCAATGACAAACCAGGCCTCTGGTGAAGATGACACAAACAAATAAAAAACTCCTCAAAGGTCCTCAAACTCAGGCCAGATGAAAGTAATAAGGATAAACTCCTGATGTTAATGCCAGTTTTAAAAAAAAAAAAAAAAAAAACAAAACAGTCATTTCTACAAGTTTAATTTGAGACATTCAACAATATAATCTGTCTGTTTGAACACTGTTGTTATCACCTAACATTTTACTGTCCAATTTCAGCCACTGCAGGTGTGTGTCTTATTTTGTCAGCAAAACTGTCATTTGTAGAAAAGTGCAAGTGCAGCACAAACAATTATATAATAGGGCTGAAACTAATGACTATTTCAAAAGTTGACTAGTCATCAACAAGTTGACGAGTCCGATTATGAGCTGAAAAAAACAAAAACAAAACAGTAACAACAGCAGCAAAAAAAACCAAAACATTTGTTGCTCTTATTTATAGTCACTGCAGCAATACACTACATTTCCTTTAACAAGAAGATTTGGTGCTCAACAATTAAAATACATAACAGAGTTAGTCACACAAACATTTAATACAATATTCAACAAATATTGCCAACTGAAATAAAATTATTTTTCCCCCTTAAACAAAAGTGTACTTTGTGCATAACAATTCCAGTGCCTAACAAAGTTTGTTAAACAGCTAAATATTCACGATTTGCAATCAGCAAGAAAATAAACATTTTTCCATAAGCAAAAGTGCATTTTGTGCATAACAAATACAACGTTACATCTAATCTTTGTTAGTCTAGAAAATTGTTTAGCATAATACTGGATGCCGTGGGAGACACATGACTACGACACTAACAACCTGTCGACAGCTAAATTATTCAATGAACTAACCACTGAAATGCTAACATTAATGCTAATGTTTAGAGAAGGTTGAATTTTTTATTTTTTTTTTTTTTTTTACAAAAATGTGTTGCCGTACTTTTAACAAACAGAAAACAGGAGCAGATCAAAACCATTTGTGTATAAACAGCAGAAATTAGACTGCAATGCAAGCCTTGATCAAATTAAGGACTGGTACCTCCTGCAGCTGATGTACAGAAAAGATATATGGTATAGCTTACATTTTGGCTACTGCTAACCTTAGAGGTAGAAGTGACCATATTTGGACAACAAAGGCAGAGTCAAATCTTTGACAAAGGTAAACTTCATTAAATATGTTCAGATTGAGGTAGTTTCTTCTTTCTTTCTGAGTTCGTCCTGTTAATGTAACCTACAGTCATGGAAAAAATTATTATACCCCCCCTTGTTTTCTTCAGTTTCTTGTTCATTTTAATGCCTGGTCCAACTAAAGGTACATTTGTTTGGACAAATATATGATAACAACAAAAATAGCTCAAAGTAGTTTAATTTCAGAGCTGATATCTATCCATTTTCCATGTTTTCTTGATAATAA
>JAPQRP010000005.1:51501793-51514224 GCA_037367295.1 Apogon hyalosoma
TCCGAGCACTGGCTGAGAGCAGCCTGTGATGGCGGAGAGAGAGAAGTGCTGTGTGGAGCTTATTCACTGCAGCTGACAGGGAAACTGCCACATGTGACGTATGCAATAAAGTCATTCGCTACTGGTAACACCACAAATTTAAAAGGGGAATAATTTTATTATTTTTCTATTGTTAAATTAATTTTACAAAACCTTGTTTATTTGCCTAAAATCTTTGTTCTGTGTGTTATCATAATTATAATCATAATCCACTAAATAAAAGGCAAAATCACAAAATTACAAGTAAAAAGTTTCAGTATCAGTATTGGTATCAGCAATACTAGCTCTGTATTTACCTGGTATCAGATCAGTACCAAAATTCCCAGTATCACCCACCCTTACTGAACTCTGTTTAACTGGATGAAACACTTAATAGTAAGGCAGAATAAAACCATTAGGATAAAAATCCATATAGAATCATATAAGGGAGTAAAACAAAAATTGTACAGACATGAAAACAATGAAAAATAAATATAGTCAGTGAATAAATGTAGGTAAATAATGTGTATAAACCACATGTTATCAAAAGCCAATCTGAGGAGGCTTCCAGTTTTTCCCAGTTACAGTTAAATTTAACTATAAAAGGATGAATGTTAATCAAACTGTCAATGTCATGAAATCAGTGTGACTTCAGCCGCTACAGAAAGCAGAGAGAAAACCCTGTGTTTGTTAGTTGTCCATCAGTTATAGGCAAAGCGAGGCTAAAAAAAGAGACAGGCATGTAGGTGTATGCTAATGGCCTGTGGCTTTCTCGCCAAGATCACTTTATTTTAGATAATACTGTACGAGGAGATGGCATTGTGAACTTAACACTTACTTTAATTGCCCCAAGGGAAATCTGTCTTGGACATAAAGGCTGCAATATAAAAAAAATACAACAATTACAGTGCAGCAACAGCCATAAAGTACACAGTAGAGACATTAGGCACATTGAAATTCATGCAACACACACATTTCATTTCACATCCTGTTATACCTTGAGTTTATATTCACTGATAGGTGAAACAGTTTGTCTTCAGGTACATTTTCTTGCATTTAACTGGAACTTAATTACATCCACCTGATGGAAGCGGATCAAATTCTGAATATAGGACATGGGAAGGGTTTGGCAGTAGTCGTTCCCCTCCCTCCTCGTCCATCGCTGTATGGGCAGATCCATTTATTTGTGATTTGAACTGGGCTGGTATGTTACCAAACCAAGCTGAGACTCTGTAACATTATGCACTTTATCACAGCTTGTTGAAATAACATCAGGACCCCCTAACAACCCCAAACACCCTGGGTCTTCGCTGTTGGATTCTATTGCATAAAGAATTCACATGGATGTTCCAGCACAGATAAGGGTCTGTATATGTTGTATAACCACCATATCTGTAGAAATACGCATCAGTCACAAGGAATGATGTCCTGGATGGAAAATCCTCTGGTAAGAAGATATCTTCCTGCTTGCATTTAGGGCTTAAAGCTATCTTTTACTAACTCATGCACCTTCTGAAATACATCACATTAAAATGATCTATGATTTAATTTCTCCCCTAATGGCAACATGGAATCCATCTATAAAGACTGTATAGATGTTGACTTCATTAGAGCAATATAACATGCAGAAAAAAGAAGCATCAGTCAAAAACATGGAGTGTATATAATCAGTGGATGGAGGAACTAAGACAGCACTATTGGTTCTTGAATTAACATTTTGAAATCAGTAGTTTATTTGGCTGAAGCCATGATATTTTTTTTTTTTTTTTTGCCGGATGTGATCATTTTTGGACAAACAGGGCAGTGCTCAGGAGTGAGCCGATGCTAAATTTGAGCTGGCTGAAATGACAAAACTGTAAAATTCAATGAATATTGATTAACAAAGTCCAAAACCACAGTTACGGTAGAGATGTGAGGATGAAAAATGTGTTTTATTAAATAAACTGTAGCTTTGAAAGCCGAACTTGGAAGGTGAGGTGAAACTTATCAATCAGAGCACAACATGGCAGATATTGAAGATTCTTTTTGACCTAAAATCAGATTAGGAGCAAAAAAAAAAAATCAAGAATGGACCACCAAAGTATACAGATAAGACCAGAATGGATCCTCTACAAAATTATTGAGGTATTTGTAGTAGACGTAGAAGTAGAAGTTCAGTAAGGGAATCTGAGCCGAGGCTTTTTGGAGCATCCCCAGCCGTCTTCAGTTGTATTACAGCTTTAATATATTCAAGGTGTAAGAGAAAAATGATGTTAAAAATTAACTTTCGAGGACAGACAGAAATGAGTTCTGTACATTATAACATTCTACTCATTGGACACAGATGCTTGGTCCACTTGGCGTACACAGGGTTACATTTCAGCATATGGGTTCATACAAAACATTTTTCAACAGACAAGGCAGAATGACAAATGTCTAGAAATGGCACATATCAAATATTGTTGCTACAGGGTAAGTCACTGAAAACAGACATAAAGGGTCATGACTGGGCAGCAGTGGTAGTGAGAATGGGATCAGTTCTGTCTGCTGTAGCAGCCTAGCTAACATGACGCTACCTTGATTTTCAGTCATTGTTTTGGCAATTCATGGTGTATTTTTGTAAATTTAGGTCCAGAGGAGAAACAAACTGAACCAAAGAGCCACTGCCTTCAGGGCAAAGCCACACCAACCCGACTGCTGATCATTGCCAGAAAAGGTAGCCTGACTGATCAGTCGGCTCCCGTCTCCCCGACACGGTCAAAAAAGTGTGAAAAACACATCAACTCCACTACCGACTGGAGCGTACGTTCTGCGTTTGCTCAAGATGTAAAACTGGAAAATGACGGAACATCTCCGTAGACCAAAACCCAGAGCTCGCTGTCGTTAGTCATTGTCAGCAGAGTTCTGAGCAGTCAAGAAGGGCTGTTATTGTTGTATTTGTTGAATGGATGGTTAGTAAAAAGATACTGGCCTTGTCAGCTCTCAGGCTTCTTCTTGTGGAAGAAGAAAGATGTTGCAAGTGAAAACTGAGGAGAAATCACACTATGCTAACAATGCTAACAGTGTTCACTTCATGGAAAGAATGAAGTCCATAGGCAACACTGACTGGCACTCATTCAGATACAATATGAGCAGTTCATGGCCTATTATAGAAGACGATAATAGTGTGAAGGACCTTGGCAGAGCTGGATTCACATGGAAACTTCTCATTCACTGATTCACTTGTCAAGGGCTATCCCTCCACCAATCAGATCGGTCCGACTGAACGACTGGTGGTGGCCGATTACACATGTTGAAAAGACTGGCGACGGTGTTAACCGTGGCCGATTGCACGGAACGCACCAAACAGACTCATGTCACCGACCTCACCAGACTGCGCGATGACGCCCCACCGCCGAAAATGAGGTTGGTGTGTCTTCGCCCTTAGAGAATGAAAACGCCTCAAACTTTAGATAAATATTCTGGGTCTGTAGTAAAGTGAGACTGTACATGATATTCTGAGCAAAATGAAAAAAAAAAGTGTTTGAGTGAGCTGCACCTGAACAGAAAGCACTTCACACAAATATAGCACTTATGAGCCACTGCCTGGTTGTAATCATATCCCTCTCTATATGATTAGAACGTCATTCGGGTTTCTGGTCACTGTCCACTTCCAGCTCAATGGTATTGTCAACTTGCTGACATCCAAATGAATCTTTTTTTTCTCTGTGGCTGTACATTTTCAAGCATGACCTGATGGGTGTAGGAAGGATGAAGCAGATTGTGTTTATTCCTGTGTTTTAACACTGTCATACTCTCATGCACTGTCACTCTCAGATTTAGCTTCAGCATGTTCTTGCCTGTTGTGGAAGGAAGGTGTGATGATTTTCAACATTGTTTTTATCTGAGTGTCTTGCTTTTTTCCTCTTTTGTTTGTTCTTCTCTTTGACTTTGCATTACTAGGAATGATAACACCTTTCCTAATGTGCTTTTAATTTAAGTTAGGATAAAATTAGGAGTTCAGTCGTCTGAGGTCAACGCATCAGGTGTTGTCATAGCACTTCAATATCAAATTCCCTCTTAGTCAACCTATCCCTTAGGTTAAATAAAAATAAAATTAAATTAAAGAAAACTTCTGAAGGTGTCAGATAAAACAGTCCTATCCATTTCTACACAGACAGTTAAAAGTTCTTTAAAGTCCACAGGGACCAATCACCAGTTATTTGACTTCAGATGCTGAAAGCAGTAATTGACTGGTTCAATCATTGCTAAAGCAGCGTACTGATTGAAGCCTTGTTTTGAAAGAAGTTTGACAGAAAACAGGAACGACAACATCTCTATCCCTCTGTGACACATCCAGCCAGCGGCATATCTGTGCATACAGCTGATCGACAGGTTGACAGGGCTCTTGTTGGGGAGTTTTGGTGTGAATCCGAAGCCAAAAAACTGACAATGGTGTTCTTTGAAAATTTCTGCAATGATGTTCTTTGCATTGCCTAAGAATGGCAGCACCTTACTAATGTCTGTGTACCATGGAGTTGGATTTGGCTGAAACTGAAGATAGACCTACCCTGTATAACATTGACATTATCATTAAAGGAGTGATATTTTGCTTTTTTTAAATAGAATTCTTCATTTTCCAACATTTCACTGTGGTCTAACTTGATACTTGAAATGCTATGTTTGGGTTTGAATTCTTCATTAATTCAACTTCACAGGTGTCTTGATGTGAATGTCCTTTGTGAATAGGATTAATGGATCAGAAGTTATTAAACATTGTATGTTGGTAGATTATTTTGGTTGCCGGTGGTTGTTTGGGTCTCTATGGCTTAAACATAAAAACATGTAAAATGTCTTCAATTCTGACTAATGACACCGGAAAGTAATTTTGAGCGCTGGCCCTTTAAATGCACATGACTCCACCCCCTCCCAGGTTGTTGACTGTGCGCTCTGTCCCGTTGATCCGCTTGTGTTTGTTAATACAACCAACAACTGAACATTTTAGTAATGGGCTTGAAGTTTGGACATATTTTCAGTATGGACTACAACCGCTGCTGCTAACAAACAAATTAGGTGTACTCAGAGAAATATTCACCAGAAGTCTTGACCTTATATGTGCAAATATGATGTAACTGGTTATAAAATGTTAACAAGTGAAGACGGAATTAAAACAGGTTGTAGAAATCCACTCAGTTTTTGCCGAAATGAATCTAAAGACAGCTTTGCAGCACCTGGAGGGTTCAAATTCAAACTGTATGAACTATTAGGGTCCAAATACACAAAGAAATGAACCAAAGACTAAGAAAAGTGGGTTTAGATAAATATGACCCCTTTAATGTAAGAAGGTTAAACTGCTCATTTTGCTAAAATGAAGAAATTTACACAAAACGATGCTGCAGTAAAACTGGATATTTTCCCACACAGATGTTAGATGTGGATTCAGGTCTTGGCTGTTGCCAGGCCATGCCTTTGATGACCTGCATGTGTGTTTTGGTTGTTATGCTGAAAGAAGAAACTCTTCACTTCCAGTTTTGTGGCAGATACGTGGAAGTTTTATTTAAAAACCGACCTATAATTGGAGCTATTCCTAATTCCCTCTAAAGACAAGGGGATGGATAAGGACACATTCCTATACAACTATTCGGGGAACTTACGTTATTTTACTGATGGCTGATAATAGTTACCCATCCTTGCTTGTGCTAACAAACAATATAAACCAGACCTCTCCTTGGGTTAAACGTTGGGAGATTGCGTAAAAATGTAAATAAAAACAATGTGATGATTTGCAAATTGCATAAACCTATATTTTTGTCTCATTAACTCATAACGATCCTGTGCTATTTTGCGACAGTTCCCAAAATATTGTTTCTCTATATTTAACCTTTCTTTAGTGATGTCATCACCATTTATTATAATATTATCCTCTGTATTTTGTATTTCTTCAATAAAATCAGGTATTTTCCCATATTTAATTTACTGATCATGTAGATGTTCATAAAAGCTCTTTTTAAAGTTAATTATCATAATGTCAGAAACAGTGAAAAATTGAGAAAAAGTAACTTTTTCAGCAAATATATCATTAATTGAACATAAAACAAGTGTCTCAATCCAGTGTCATTGATTGGTTTTACTGGTGAATCAATGTTGTAGAAGATGACGGTGTTTCCACGTTCACTACGGAGCCTCTGAACGTCCAAATGGGTCATATCTGATGACCCTGAAAAAATGAAAAACTGTATTCTACACAAACTATTTACATGTATTGATAGGATTAATGGATCAGAAGTTATTAAACATTGTATGTTGGTAGAGGATTTTGGTTGCCGGTGGTTGTTTGGGTCTCTATGGCTTAAACATAAAAACATGCAAAATGTTTAATGACAAAATGTGCCATCATAAGAAAAAAAAAAGAAGTTAATGGCAGTAATACATCACCCAAAACTTGGAATGGGGGATAACAAAACCGGTGGAAAAACAAGTGGTTCAAGGCACAACAAACCCCGCCCCCGCATGTATTGTAGCTTATTTTGACATTGATCCAGCTGATGTCATCATGTCTATGTGTGTGCTGATGTCAGCATGTCAATTGCCTCTATATATATGCCAAGTTTGAAGTAAATTGAAACCAAATTGATGTTTTCATAGAGATTTTAAATTTTGCCCATTATAGGTAAATGGGAGAAGAAAAAATATTTTAAAAATGCATAAAAAATTTGAACTACTTTTCCCAAAATGTAACCACATCTATTTGGGGTCACTGTCAATCTATAAACCCAATTTGTAAAAATAATAAGCAGTATTCAAAAGAAATGGCTGGAGGAACATTTTGTTGCTAATTGGCCCTTTATAAAATATAAAAAACGTACCTAATCATAGGTCAGTAGCATGAGTGAATATAAAAAGAGCTGGGGCACCGTAAAGGGGGGGGGTAAACATGACAAATTCATGGGGCCCAGCATTTCTGGGGGGGCCCATAGCACAGTGGAGGGGGTCCAGTGGATACAGGTTAGAAGTTGTGAAAATTTAGTTTAACGTCTGCTGTAAAATAGTCGGACGTTCAAAGCATGTTCTGTTTCACTTTCGCTTCACGCCAGCGTTAGTTCCGTTAGCTATGGCCCACACCCCCACATATATAACTGCTGCCCCTACCCCACGTACATGTGCTCCGACAGATTGACAGGATACTGAATTTTATGAAGGGACCACAACGTTTACCTTTCATGGGGCCCATAAGTGCTAGCAGCGCCCCAGAAAAAGAGCATCTTACAGAAGTGGGGGCAGAGACTAACCAGTCTCTGAAAGACTGCATCAACAAATTGTGAAACAAATTCAGAGTAATGCTCATCAAAATAAAACTGTAAAACCTTGAATATTTTATTATCTGCGGTTCAAAATACCATCAAAAGATTTAGAAAATCTCAGGATCTCTCAAAGTCAGTATTGGCTGCCTGTGATCAGGCCCTCAAGCATAACTGCATTAAAACCAAGCACGATTCTGTAAAGCAATGCACTGGCTCAGGGACACCCCCAGATATCAGTGCCTATGTTCACGGTGCCATCCACAAATGCAGGTTAAAGCTCTGTCATGCAAAAAAGAAGCTGTTTACGACCACAGTCCAGACACGCTGCTGTCACTTTTGGGCTGAAGCTCATTTAAAATGGACAAAAGCAAAGTGTCCAGTTTATTATCAGCACTCTGGTCAAAGGCCTGCACCTGTGATGGTATGGGGGTGCATTAGTACCTATGGAATGGCTAACTTACAAATCTAGAGAGGCATAGATAATACGGCAAAGAGGACCTAGGCCTGTTGGGCAGCTAAAATTCTGTGCCAGACAAAAGTGGAACAACACCCCCCTCCCAAACTCCAAACTGGTTGTTAAAAGAAGATGCAATGCTACACAGTGGTAAATACAGTCTTGTTCTAACTTTTTGGAGATGTGTTGCTGTCATCAAATTCAAAATGACCTTATTTCTTACTTAAAATGGTGCATTTTCTCAGTTTAAAGATATGATATGTTAACCATGTTCCATTGTGAATAAAGTATAGGTTTGACATTTGTCATTGCAGTCTGTTTTTATTTACATTGTACACAGTGTGCCAACTTTTGGGGAATTGGGGTTATACTTGTAGATTAGCAGTCAAGTTGTCAGCTAGAGTGAAAGTGAGATGAGAGGATATGTCAAATTCCATAAAAATGTCAGCATTAATTAGTTATTTTGTCTGCAGGAAACACAGTAGTAGGTAAGAGAAGTGGAGCAGACTGAAGACGAAACAGACGGAGTATTTTCAGGGTTTTCACAGTACCCATCAGTTACACAACTAGACTGTATATGGAAGAAATGCAACGTGATTTACCTGGATTTCATATTCTTTCACATGTCAAAAACCTTCCATTTTAACAGGAGCGTGTAGATGTTTTACATCAATTATAAGCAGTAAGTCACCCATCCAAAGGAACAGGAGGGTAGATGAGGACGAACAATGAACCATTTCATCATTTCTTTTTATTCAATACCTGTCATAATAGAAATACCTTTAATTTACATATATGCCACTTTTACCTGTGATAACCAGTGTGGCTTTACTTGCAGGTCACACCTTTTGTTCCAGACAAAAAGTCCACAACCTCACATGCACACACACAACAAAAGACGACAAATTAGCTGTCACTTTTACTAGCCATGTGACCTCAAAAGCAAAGAGAAGGGAGATAATCATCTTGGACTAAGGACAATCACACACACACACACACACACACACACACACACAATATGCCATCCAGTGACTTCGTGCTGTAGGCTGAAGGATCAGGGAGTCTGCCATGAAGATGGAAAGGAGTAAATATGATTATCGCGTGACAGGCTTCAGCTGTCTTAAACCGAGTGATAAACTGGGATGTGCACATAAAATTAAAGTTGCTATGATTAAAATTGTAGCAGAGAAGTGCACATCCTATAGCCGCTCTCCTCCATAAATGAAATGAATGTTTTGTCGGTTCGTTCATCATTCACCGAAGTGAATTACTGTGCTGTCGTCTACATAAAGCCGAGTGACATATTACGTATTTATAAAGTAGACACACAATGGTATTGCCTCGTTTGCGTTCACCTTGCAACCCTGAAAAAATACACAACATAGAAGCAGGCGGTTCACAGACACACTCTGAACTGCATAAACAGAGCACATCCAATATCTTTATTCAAAGAAATGTAATTTCGATCTTTTTTCTTTTTTGTCAGAGACTGCAATTAGTGGCTTAACATAATGGTCCCTGCTTTGTTGAAAAAATAAACAAAAAATAAATAAATAAATACATTACAAGGTAATGCTCATGCTGGTAAGTTTACTGAATAAAATAGTTTATATGTAGTTCAACAAAAATTAATATTTAAACACATTTCAATGATTTATTAATTACATTTCTAACTGCTTAATATCTTGTAGACCATGGACCTTTTTTACTCAATTTAAAGATGCCCATTTCAGTCCTTTTAAATTACAACCTAATTATGTTCTGTTTTCACATAATATCTCATGATTAAATAGCCTTAATTATACTTCGATGATTAAAAGTTACTGTTATTGTCAAACGTCTAACTCGTGTGTCGTCACGTGTTGCATTGAGCTGTGTCAAAATCTGACAACAATCATAGAAGTTACTGAGTAGAAACAATTAAATTATGGGAAAAGGGGACACTTTCAATAGTTTCAATGGATTTAAATGTATTAATTATTTAAAATCAGGGTGTGCAAGGACACTGCCCCACATAAAACAGATAATAATAAACCAAATGACCTGAGGCCGTGCTCTCTTTGGAGGATTAAAGATTCACCCCAGGGTTTAGTGTCTGTGCCCTGCAGTCAGTCAGAATTGATTTTATTTTCTTGTCCTCATAAAATGTGATGATTCTTCTCGAGTTCTCAAGAGGCCTTGAGTGAAATACAGATGTTCATAGGAGTCTAAAATACATGTAAAGCAGATATCACAAGTAAGGTTGGGGGTTTTTACTTGTGCATTTTTCAGGAAGAAAAACAACAATAATATGATGCAGATGGACCTTTGTTGAACTCAGAAATCAAAATCAGCTGACGAAAGCATTAAAACTGTGGCTCTGCACAGAAATTACCTGCCACCACTAAAAAAGTAGTAATGTACAGGTATGATTTTTTTCTCTGTATAATTAAGAATTTAACTGAATTGAATGGATATGGTTATATGTATATGTATGTAGGGCTGCATTAAGTACATATGGCTTCATTGCAATGTATTGACTTAAATATTTTTGCAGCTTTAAATCTACACAATGTCACATCCCACCTCGTTGCCATAATTTCTAAGTCACCATTAGCCATGATTTTATTGGTGTATATAGTCGACCTCTTCAATGCATCAGCCACTGATAAAGCATTATTTTTGTTGCATAAATCACAGAATTCATGCCTGTGTGAGTTTGCTAATACAGTATTGCTCCAGAAAGCAGTGATTCCCAGACAGTTAGTGGATAAAGCTATTTTGGTCTCCCCTCCCTCATGGGCTGATACATTGGCTGTGCTCTGATCCCTTTGTCCATCGGAGAGACAGAACATTTTTGGCTTAATGCAACTGGACCCTTGCTAATGGCAGCAAATAGCCCTGTCGGCTACATGACAGCAGCTGAGAACAATACTTAATGTTGACATCACTTGCTATGAGGATCTATTTCTGGTTTCTTCCTTTTATAGTGTGCTGTTGGAAATTGCTATCCGGCTCCCTAGACAAAGCACATATAAAAGCTTTGGAAAAGGAGGTGGTCCTCTGTGCTTAGGAATCACTTCCAATCCCTCCTGTCTTTCGCTTGTTTCACAGCAAGTACAAGCTCACCTCCGAATCCCCGAACAACATGGCACCAAAGAAGGTTGAACCAAAGAAACCCGAGCCTAAAAAGCCAGAACCGAAGAAAGAAGCCACTCCGGCTGCTCCTGCTGCCGCCAAGCCAGCGCCGACCCCGGAGCCCCAGCCCGAAGCTCCCAAAGAACCCGACTTCGACCCCAAAAGCATCACCCTTGAGTACACCCCCGACCAGATCGAGGAGTTCAAAGAGGCCTTCACCTTGTTTGACCGCACACCGACTGGAGAGATGAAGATTACGTATGCTCAGTGTGGGGATGTGATGCGAGCTCTGGGCCAGAACCCGACCAACGCTGATGTCCTCAAGGTGCTCGGGAAGCCGCGGCCGGAGGACATGAGCACTAAAATGGTGGACTTTGAAACCTTCTTGCCAATGTTGCAGCACATCTCTCGTGCTAAAGATCAAGGCAACTTTGAGGATTTCGTGGAGGGGCTTAGGGTTTTTGACAAGGAAGGCAACGGTACCATCATGGGAGCTGAGCTCCGTCATGTCCTGGCAACGCTGGGTGAACGGATGACAGAAGACGAGGTGGACAGACTGATGGCTGGACAGGAGGACGCCAATGGTTGCATCAACTACGCCTCCTTTGTTAAACACATTCTCTCTGGGTAAACTGGACATTTAACCACAAGGACTTATTTTTACCTCTGGCTCCTCTTTCATCTGGATCCTACCTTAATCCCATTGAGTTATGTGGCAGTATTTCCATACTGTCAAAAGCTGCAGTTACTGGTCAGTGAAAAATTAACAGCGCCAAGACCTGTGATTACTTCATTTTATTAAACACTCTGAAATATATTGAGATGGCAAAGAGATATGGACGTCCATAAAGAAAAAAAAGTGATTAATAAAGAAAATGTGGTTGCAAACTGTCTCACAAAAGTCATTTCAGTACACACAGCATTTAAATGTGAAAGAAACACGATGACATCCAGGAATGCTGATAGAAATTACTCATTTTATGTTTAATCAACTTCCACTCCATAACTGTGTTAATGTGATTACGGAGAATTGTTGGAACAAAGAAAAAAACAAATAGGATTTGGCTCTATCTGAAAATAGAACAGATTTGGTTCTATTCTTTTTCACACAAAAAGAGTTAGAATGAGCATGCATGTCATTGTGCTTGAGGGGCAGCTGCTGTGGATCTAGATATACTCCCACATTCTGGAGACTCTGGTTTGCAGAACATACACCATACACATGCAAACACAGACACAGACGTTGACAACTACAAGACAGGTGTTCTGAAGACCAGCTTCATCTCCACTGCAGTGGCAGACTCTTCATTTAGGGAACTGTGGATAAGGATTCTGCACCGGCACCATCATCTTCAGTTCTCTGTAGTTATTTATGTTGAAGTTGTGCAAGTCCTGTAATATAATAATCAGCTGGTTCTCCAGTACTTGAAATGAAACATAGGGGGAAGTATAGGAATTATACAGTTTATAAAGCTGCAACACTGCTGAAATCTAAATTTTACCACATGTATTTTTCTCATTTCTAGTCCAAATATCTCATCACACTTAAAATCAGACATAATCACCTAAAGAGGAACTTTTCA
>JAPQRP010000005.1:51515165-51525822 GCA_037367295.1 Apogon hyalosoma
ACTCTTTAGGTGATTATGTCTTATTTTAAGTGTGATGAGATATTTGGACTAGAAATGAGAAAAATAAACTTGGTAAGGTTAAGATTTTTTCCAGTGAAATATTAACCATTTCTCAGTAAGGCATGAAGCCGAACCTCTAGAAAACATATTAGGCTATTTTGTTGATTTCCTATTCTTTATACATTTAAAAGAGACAACCATAGTCAACACAATTCCCATTTGCATACATAAAATACTCCATCCTCTTCCTGATAGACTGCTGTTCCTGACATGGCTATTGAAAATCAATATGCTACCAATGTTCCTGGTAACAAGCCATACAAAAACATGTTTTGTTTTGTTTTTTCAAAGGTTTCCATTGATGACACATGTTCCATTGTGTGAGCTCAGCCTCCCTCTTTAAACACCTTCTTAAAAAGGTCAGCTTCTCAGTATTTGCATCTATTGAAAACCCTGTTCATAGCCTCTCATAATGTTTAACTGTAGGTGTGTTTCTTTGGAGCATTGGTGCTCAACCACAGAGGATCTTTGTCCTCAGTAATAAGGGCTTTGTGTCACGAACCTGCAGAAAAACCTGTAAATATGATGCTATTTTGGATGTGCTTATGTGTCCAAAGAATCCCCATAAAACCGAAATAATATCAGTATACCCTATATGTTAGTTGGAAAATGCGCCATTCACAAAAAGGATATCCAAAAAGAAGATATAAAAGAATAAATATACACACACACACACACATATATATATATATATATATACATATATATGAATGTGCAGTTCATATGACACCAATGAAATTTAGAGTATTGTGATAATCTGAGTAATACAACACACATGTCCACATAAATGTGTTCACTGCAGTGTTGAGCTGCTGTGGGTACATTTGCAGGAAATGGTCTGACTTGAATCATTACACTTCAAATAACATCTCACTTATTTAAATAATGGCTACACGGTAAAACTTGATACACTTTGCAGTTCTAGCACTACAATAAAAGACTGTGCACCGAACGCCTAACAAATTAGTTCAATTAATTAAACTGCTATCTTCTCTGATAGGCTTTCTTTCAGATGCTTCAACAGATATAGATCACTGGTACTCTACAGCCACAGGCATTGGACGGACTGTTTACCAGCTCAAAGTGACTGAGTAAACTTTAATGACCTGAAATCACTGCTGGTAGACCCACTTGATATGGAGCACCAGGCCATTGTACGTAGATTAGACTCCATTTACAAGGGAAAATCTTGGAGTTTGTGATTAGTGTGAGGCTGAAAACAGCCTAAACCACATCAGTACACGGCTCAGCATCCCAACCCAAACACAGCCCACTGGTCTGGTAAACCGAAATGAACAAAAAAGTCAGATTTTCATTTTTCAGAGTGTTTTTAAAGGAATAAAAGTCTAGCTCACTGCATCAGCCCTATAGATATCCAGAATAATTAAGCAAATAACTTATGAACAAACCTATACAAAGACTTGATGTTCATAAAGCTGATGCTTTGTTTAGTTTGCTTCTTCATTAGGTGTTTCAGGCACAGAGACGGTGCAAAATGTCAAGTTCGAATCAATAAGAGGCTGATAGAGTTCTATTTCTGTGTGGGTATGAGGGATATTCAGTTATTAACTTACTGATGAGCGCTTGTTTCTAACTGCAGCAACTCAATGCATCTGCTGTATGATGGGTTTCACATGTATTTATCTTCAGTTGTTGTTTTCACTTTGATTTATTTGTATAATCCAGCTGTGACTTCCATGTTCTATGTTATCTATGTGCTGTGTCCATTACGTCTGTTGAATATCTTGAAGCAGCACAAGTACAAGCTAAACACCACCGTCTTTGCATGAAGAACAACACAGTGAATCTTAAAGCAACAATTAATGCAGAAAAATGCAAAATATGTTTCAGCTGTTTAACTTGTGCTCTGCCAATGTCATATTTATCTAACATTAAATTCATATAGACGTCTCCACTGTGTTTTCCTGGATAAATGTGGGATGATATTAATGCTTCCCAGGTGAATCTTCTCCATATGTTCATTGTAAGGTTTTCCATTGGACCTGACAAATACTAGATTTTAGATTTAGCATGATGTACAAATCAGTATGATTTCAAGAACATAGACATTGATTGAACAATAAACATACATTTTAATATCAGTTAGAACATTAGAGTGATTTTTATACCTGTCAAAACAACTGAAGAAAGTCTGTCATATGAGAAGTGGTTCTCAATTGTTAACTGTAAAAGATAAATAAATGAATGCCATAAATACATACTGTACACACACATACACCTACATACATACATACTGTACACACATACACCTACATACATACATACATACATATACACATTATGTATGTATGTGTGTGTGTGTATATAAATATATATATATATATATATACACACACACACACACACACACACACACACATTCATACATATACATACATATATACATTCACATACATACATATATACATACATACATAAAGTGGTGACTGGTCATCAATGGAAAAAATAACTGACTCACCTTTTGGAAGGTATTCCTCATTTGTCTGTGGTGTCTTGGTGGAACACTGTACTGCAGCTCTTGTGGTTACAGTCTTATGGGTGTTGTGGAGTGGGTGATGCTATGAGATAAGTGCATTTTTACATAACATTTGACTGTCGTCACTAAAACGCTTCACAAAAAGCATGCCTCAATCCAGTTAATTTCAGTTCAATTCAAGCCAATCGAAAACACGTCATTCATCCCGGAGGGGCCTGTTCACATTACATTCAAGAGGTAAATACAAACATTTACCTCTTGAGGTTAGGATCTGATTAAGTGTGATTTACAGGCAGTCCTCAGTTTTTATTTTCCCCCATGTATTTCAGTTTTTGTGCTCGTCAAGTGACATTGTATTTTACTCTTATGGTTTACAGAATTGAATAATTATATTGCTGGTTTTATTCTATTTTTATATTTTACAGCCCTTGTTTGTTTGACTGTTTTTGTATTTCTATGTTTTATTCCATCTTAAGTGGCTGTCATTTCAATCTGTATCACTCTATTATTGTTTGCTCTGTCTTATTATCTGCTTGTCAATCATTATCGGAGCAATGTGAGCCCTAACTTTATAAAAGGTGCTTTACAAATAAAGTTTGAGTGACTGAAATGACAGATACAAGATGTGCTAGGAAACTCTCAGAATGTCTTCATTTTCATTTGGCTTAGGTGCTGTGGAAAAAAAAGAAGAAAAAAAAAACCAAAAACACTTACTGCTGGGTGTAAGTGTTATGGTGTAGTGTCTGATGTACATAGAGCCTGAATCTATAACAGACCATATTCACAAAGCTGCCTTTTTCCACGGACATCGCATGCAGAATGTTTTGTATATAGTCATCCTGATGCATTCAACAGTTGATGAGCAACTCAAAAAACAATGGATGCAGTGTGTGGTTCAGTGAGCATGTCAGCCAGCATAAATGAAAACCATTTCTGAGTTGAGTAAAAGGACAGCAGGAAGGTAAATTTACATTGCAAGCTGGATTACATCACTGCATTTTTGTTCTAGGTTTAAATAAATGTGCGTTGACATTTCAGAATTACTTATGCCCTGTCACAGTATGGTTTAGCAGCAAGTGATTAAATGCTAACATTAGTTCCATGCACTGTACATAAGAATCGAATAGAGCTATGATAATGTCTCCAACGGCTGTTTTGACATCGGGATCTTGGATTGAAAGTGTTACTATGATAGTTCTCTGTCAGAGACAGCCTGGAGTACAGCAGCAGAGCAGATGGTGTTTCCATAGCGACACATCTGTTTACTTCTGTTCTAACTGTTCTCTAATGGCTGAAAAAACACCTAAGAGCGCTCACTTAGACTTAACTCAGAAAATAGTTCAGATCCTTCCATTGAATAATGACTGCAGTAATTAATATGTTTCAGCTGCAAGTTCTTTAAAGGCCCATGTATGTTAAATATGTATGTGTATACGGATGGAGCGTTCTGTCCGTCCTCTGCATACATTACTGTCTGAATTACTGTCCGTGCTCTGGAAGCTTGCAGATGCGAACCCAAAAGGAGGAAATGGAGCAGCACTCCTGGAAATCGCGGGGGCAGTGTTGAGACTTGAAGACAATCATTTCTCTGGTGGAACTTGTCGAGAAATGACTGTGAGTTGGTGAGAAACTACCAACATATTTACAACCAGTATTTTTAATATCAACATGAGTAATGCCTCCTCTGTTGTTGCTATTATGTTGTTATTTTCTTTCTTCTTCTTTTATTTCTTCTTCTTCTTCTCTCTTGTTGTTTCCATTGCCCGGCCCCAAAAAAAGTCGCACATGCAATATTTGACTGCACCACCTTTGGTTTTGATTACAGGAGACGTTCACTGTGACATCTTTTTTTGCCACATAATACTTATGTAATGTCACAATAAGGATCATAATATTTATTCCATCCATAGTTGCATTCATTTTTGATTACTGATGATGGACAATCGGACCGCTGCATCGAGTCTTCATCACATCCTAAATTAGAGTCTGGACTTTATGGAGTTTAATCCATGTGTGGAAATGATGTCTCATTCTCTCTGAACCATTCTGTCACAAGCCTGATGACCCTGATTAATCCTGGCATTGTCCAATCTTTTTTACGTTAAAGACATGAGAGGACACTGACTGCATCAGTTAGAGTTCAATAACCTGTTCCAGCTGAAACAGTATTAACCACTGCAGAACTGACCCATGGAAGCATCCGAACTATTTGCTTAGTTACATCCAGGCACTAACTTTTTTTTTGTCCAGGCTGTTAATTAAACTCCAAATGATGCAGCAAGTAGCCTCTCATTTCTTTAACATCAAAAACCCCAGTGAGAATCTTTGGAATGTGATGGAGAAGACTTGATACAGAGTCCTGCAATAAAATCTTAAAGTGTTCCGATCTCATGCGTGCATGTGACTTTTTCTGGGCCCACAGTGTCACTGTAATTCTTAAGCTAGCACTTAAACCAATGTGATATCACGACTCGCGTAAATATACGTGCCACTTTTAATTGGCGTTATCTGTACGCATGATAAGCTTTTTGCAAGTATGTTCATTCTGCGCCCTGTAGTCTACTCATGGAAGTTTGCTAGATCCCCGATCTTCTAACTTCTTCCGTGCTTTGCAGAATCTATTCAGAGTGACATGTTATATGCCATACAAATTTGCCACAGATCCGACTGACTTTTCATGGACCTTTACATCAGTGGATGCCCTCTTCACAATGTTGAGGGTAGGTTGTAACATTTTAGAAAGTGCTACAACCTACCCTAAGAAAGTTTGTTACAGGTGTCCCTCAGTGCATTAGTAGCTAGCTTACCTTACAGCTAGGAGCTAAAACATGACCACAAATAACCTGAATGAAAAATAGCTAAACAGGCACATAATCCACATGACATACAGTACCTTTAATGAGTCCAGTCAGCCCTCATGGCACTACAACTTCCCATGTGGACTAAAGATTAGACTGAGCATGTGCACAGTGAATCAAGTGAGTCCTAACTTGTTCCTGAGAGCAGCAACTGCAAGTGTTTCCAACTGACTCGTGTTACAACTGTCCCCGGTCTCCCCTACCGCTTACGCTGAAAAACAGTTTCATCTCATCGGAAATATTTTGTCTGAACTGGGATTGAGATAAATACCATCTGAACTACCCGCCCTGGAACACAGCCACTTGTGTGAATATGATCCATGAGTCTTTAAGAACCAGAGTGAATAAAGAGAAAATCCCACCAGTAAGTCTATGACGTGAATGAGGTTTGAAAAGGAGGCTGCAGAAGCATTGAAAACACATTGGACTTTTTCCGTTTTTACAGTAGAAGGATTAGGAAGATGCAGCTAAATAGACAGAAGTGGAACTCACTCTACGCAGCTGTCAAGTACATGCAAAGGAGGTTGTAAGTGCACTGGGCACCCAGCTCCATACCCGGTTGAGAGCCAGCCAGCAATTTAGGCCCATCGTGATTAATCAGCAGCTGTTAGTTTTAAAGTCCTTTGTCAAATATGTGGGACTCTTGGCTGTGAGGATCCACCAGCTTGTGTACATAAGTTTTAATTTTAGTTGTACAGTGTATTCCCTATGCAAAAGCCGGATACAACATGTTAAATATTTATTGAGTACGTCAGAGAGGTGATGCCTCCGGTGTGATTTTCATAGCCTGCGTTTGCCTTTGTTGTGCTAGAGTGCATTATATTAAAATGTCAGATATACAAATAACTCTCTGTGTGACTTGAGCACAGTGCGGCCCAGGTGGCATCATAAAACACCCACAGCACACACCAAAAACCTGCACAGATATATCAAGTAGCAGCTTTTTGTCTCATTTAGGGAGGTAATTTGTGAGATCTTGATATTTGGCCCCAGGAAACAAACCACAGTTGATGCCAAACACTTGATGCTTAAGTGTTCTCATGCTGCACCTTTTATTTTTTTTGGCAGTGAGGCTGTCTAATGAGTACAGAGTTATCTTGTAGTTTAAATTTTAATTTTCTGAAGAGGCCCTGTCATTGTTGTTTCCCTCCTGCCAGAGACACATCACATCCCACTGTGCTGGAGAGTTTTTACTATGAGACTGAGAGGAGAATTTTGGTTTTTATTTGCAATATTCCGACAGACAGGCGGTCGGAAAAATCAGCATGAAGATGTCCAGTTTAGCACTATTTAGCAATTACAAATTACAGAGAGCAAGTAAGGACAAAGATAAATGGCAACACTGATTATAAAACAAGCATTAAGTCAAAGAACGTGTGCTCAGGTCAGGATCGACCTGGTAGGGAGCAACAAATTTACCACTCTATTAAGAATAGATGAGCTCATTTCATTTGCAAAGAGTAGCTTGATTTTGAACCACAAGAGCAGGCCTCACTTAGGTTGGATAAGGCATATTACATAAACAAAAATCCTTTTTTATATGATGATAAGTTGGAGTAATGAAATCAGCAGAGCACACACACAAATCTTTGAGGTTCTTTATTCTAAATAAAATAAATGTAGTGCTCAGCTAAAATTAAAATAAACAGGCACAGTCTTCTTGGTTCTTAATATACTTTTCTCATAACAGCAGATGACTCACACAGTTTCACTACTTACTAGTCTTCACTAGTCAATGCTACCGCTATTGTAAAACGACTAAATTTTTCAGAATGCAGGAAATAATGAACATTTAAGGAAATTTTAGCAACAGTGGGAACAAAATCCATAATTAGCTTTCAGTGTATTGTAATTCAGAAACATTCTCACTCTTAAGCAAACTCGGAAAATATGTAATTTGGAAAAAGGGTTATGGTGAGGGGAAGAAAAAAGTGAGAAAGCATAAAAATAAAAAGCATGAACCCTCAGAGGGACTAAGTAGTTCAAAAGAAGAACATGAATGGATGGACGGATGGTCTACTAAAACCCTTTTTTCCCCCTAACATTGTGTTTGTAGTAAGTAGCTTCCACTAACGAGGCTGTAAAATTCCTTATATAACAATTTTAAATTGTAGAAGTTCACTAATTTACTGAGTCAGTGAGCTAATACTTAGCATTAGCTGACTACTGGCTCAAAACAGCTGTTCTGAAACAATATTGTAAACATTCACAATTTTTTATAAAATGGTCCTGATGTTTTTCATCAGTTCCAAATGACAATGACAACACATGATCAAATATTTACTATTATAGGTAAAAAGAAAAAATTTCAAAAGGTCAAGATCAGGGTGTTTTAACATGGGTTAACATTTGCAAAAGCATCCCATACTTCATTTGAAATTCACACATACACTGCAGAGGCTTGTGTTAGCACTGCATCCTTAAAAATGTCAAGGTCATATTAGAATATTTTCTAACTGTCTCTAAATTGTCCACATTTATGTCCTGTCACCTGTTTTACTGAGGTATTTTCAGACCATTGGCTGTCTGAATACCAAGTAAAGCCTGGAATGCATTTGCAGAAGATGGTATGTTTGTGGGAGGACTTTACCTGCTTTGGCACAGGGGTGTACTGTCTGAGTGCATCTGAGTTAATTACGTTCAATATAGTTCATCCATTTCACACTGTGACAGAGAAACAGAGGAAATACAAACTGCTTTTACCAATGCCATTTTTATTTTGGACAGAATTAGCTACAAGCCAACAAAATGCACTCCATCCACTAAGTGACAACAAAATATTCTGTTATGCAACTGAAAACTCAATCCACCTTTTACTGGTTTTAGCGCTGTAGAAACTATAAAGGACCAAATCTGAGCTGGCCTTCTCATTGCCCTTTTTTTTCACCTTGTTTGTGAACCAGAAATCAATCACAAAAGCATCATCTTGAGGGATTTCCTTAAAATTCCCATTAAAAAGCAACGATCAAGGAAGCTTATGACTGAAGATACACTTGTGTATTCTTTGAAGAAATAATCTACAGTCAAACCCATGATACATAAAAGAGGTGTGACACGTCTAGATGTTATAAATCACTTTAAAGATGAAAGTGTCATTCAGGAGCTGCATTAGTTAAAATGCTTGTTGCTTGTGTCTGCATCATCTAGAGGGGGAGGGACTATGACGCCAGAAAAGGAGTCGCAGCGTGGACTCGAGGAAGTACGGATTTAGAAAATGAGAAGAGGCAAAGCATCCAGACCCAGACAAAACATTGTGCAGCTTTATTTATAACAAATACTTCCATCTTGCATCTCAGCAAGTGTTATATGTTATAATCACAGTTTCAGACCAATCAGAGGAAATCCTGCCAGGCAGCACGCCAACGCACGGATTAGTCCACCATGGTCTACAACCAAATTTGCTTCTTTTTTTATGCTGTTTATTTTTGCATTTTCTCTCTTTGTCTTCCTTATTTTTGGCTTTCATTTTGACCCTTTCCTCTCGAATCCTCAACCCAGATTATTTTCAGTTCTTACCAAGCTGCGTTTATGCCTGAATCTGATGAGACTGGACCCATGTCATTGTCTAGACATCTTTCAGTCTTCAAAAAATGACACAAACCCCATGTGTTGATAGGTGATTCTCTTAGGGTTTCCTGTGTGTCGAATGTGTGTCTGAGAATAGTTAAAAAACAGTGACTGAAGCCTTTCCGATTTCCCTGTATTTCCATCCTGTTTCCCAGTGTTCTTTCCTCTTTCAGATGTAAAGTAGGTAGTGTTACTGATAATTGTATTGTTTTTCACACCTGGATTCATGCTTACTTTGTTCCATTTATCAGACGGGTACATAACTCGGTTTATTAGTCCAATCTCAGGCAAGAATAACTAATTAAGCTTCGCATGTAAACCCTTTGATAACATGCTAATATTGCGCTTCAGTAAGTTGTCACAGCTTTCCATTTACAGACACAACAGGTCACTCTGATGCTTTGCAGTTCTGCTTAAATGTAGGTGGATTCATTTGCAAGGAAAGACAAAGAAGTCACTGTTAACCTTAAGTTATTCAGCTAATTGTACTTGCTATCTGCACCGTCAACTAATTCCCCGGGGGTTCCTTTGGAGGTAACTTTATAAATAGACTCCATTCCTACATGCAATGACAAGATATGCTAAAGATCCCCAAAACTGCACCATAACGTGGGACTCATCAGCCCTTGAATTGCTGATATTGTAATTACGATGCACAACAGCGCTGTGCTTGTTAATGCTAATGACATTAGCGTGTCGGTGTCCTGTTGACTTGATGATTGTTAAGTAATCATACGGATGCACTACTTAAAAAGAAATTACAGAGAAGATATGTAATCCACCTCTCCTTTAGTTTAAGCTGATTTTTTTCCATAAATTATACAGATATTCCCCTCTGGAGCCTTTGAGCTCTTAAAACAAAACAATTAAGGGAATTAATCAAACATCTGCTATTCTCTGGAGGTAAGTGCATACAAAAGCAATGTTAAATTAAATAGTTTAGAATTATTTACTCCAGTGTTCTATTTTTAAATCCCATCATGTCAGGTAACATGGTGTGCTAAAAAATTATAGAGGACAAGCTTTTTCTTTAGTTACAGAACATCCTTAAATTTAAAGAGCTTTTACACAACTACAAGTAGGAATAGACACTGAAGTTCTGTATAAATGGGCAAGTTTAACATGAATATGAAGGACCTTTGGTGTGCTGGCAATTTTATTTATACAGATTCAAGGTTCAAGATTCACTTTTTTTGTCATTGTATTTGATATGAGTAACTAATTGCTGGTGTGGTGAGAATGATGAGTTAAATTCTTGCATAACACAGATGACTCATGATGTCGGTACAGTCTGCGGCTCTTCGATAAGCCTTTTTGTGCAATACAGTGTCCCTCTTATAACATACTGCAGGCAAAGCCTCCATAAAATAAACAGGCTCTATCCTCCACAGCTGCTTTCATTGCGGTTCATTCAACACATGCTGTGTCCAGGGATCAATACGTCTTCACCTTGTGCATCGTAGAAGTCACATTAGATGCAGTTCCAAGGGTAATAATGAGCAGTGCTTGAACTCTATTCTCTCAGACATGCAAGCCAGTAATATATGAATTGATCTGTTTTTAGACACTCAAGGCCAAGTGTGGTAAGGTTATGTTTTTTTGTTTGGTTGTTTTTTTTCCTCTTTTGAGCTAACAGCAAAAGACTGTCTTTATCACAAATATGTATGTATGTATA
>JAPQRP010000005.1:51550381-51569025 GCA_037367295.1 Apogon hyalosoma
CTGACTGATTCAAAGTTTGTAGACACCTGTGATGCTAATTAGAGGACACACCTTGGATGAACATGTCCCCATGGGGATATTATTTTCAATCTTTTCTAGGGGTACCATCATTTTTGTCCAGGCCTGTTTCATGAGTTTGTTTTTTTAACTAATTCTGTTGGACCACAATTCAAAAGCAATGTCTGATTTTCACAGGTTAATTTTCATGGAATTTTTATTTAATATTACTTTTGTCAGATTCAAGTTATTTCTGTAACCATTGTGGGTTTTTCTTTCATTTACAGAGAGGTATCAACAATTTTGACCATATGTGTATCAAAACTAACCATCTACTTTCTTCACATCTCCCATTAAAATTAAAAAGGAAATATATGGACAAAATATTGGGACACATCATGTCGACAGCTGTAAGATGCTCATACTGATTTGACAAATAAACATCAATATTAATAATTAATATGATATTTATCAAAATATAAAACTATATTACGATATCTGACATTATTGTTTTATATCCCAGACCCATTAGAAAAGAAACATCTGAATTCAATGTGTCCCAATACTTGTGTCTATAGAGTGTATGATTTTTATTATGCTATGACGCTAATGATATGTAGTTTGTATCAATGTATTGGCCCTTATTTTCTTGTGTATATAGATATTTCATAGTATATAAAGTCATGAATAAATTAAGGTTTTGTGTGTAGAAACAAAGTGATGCCAGTGGAAGTATCTTAACGGTGTAATACCACTGACAGCCACTAGATGCTGGCTCCCATAGATTTACAATCAACTTCTCTGTATAAATTCTAAATCAAAATATGTATTTTTTTTTTTTTTCCCAGGGGACATTCTGGTCTCATGCATCTTATTTGAACCATCGAGCAGTGTTTCTATTTTTTTTCCTCTGGAGACTGAACTATTATAAGTCGATAAATTACCATTTCCACATCATCTCATTACATCCTAAATGGGCCAACAAGCCATTTGAAGTAGATATACGGGTACATTAGATAAATCATATATTTTAACCATGTTATATTGAAAACAAATGACTTATCAGTAAAAACTAGACATATTTAAGAACAACAAAATGGATGCCTTTTTTTTCTTTTACTCAATAACTTTCAGAGTGCATATAGAGTCAAACTTAGCACAACAGTCTTTACAACTGAAATGCAAATTTATTTGGCAACTCAAAGTATTATCCTCCATCCCAACACTCTGATTGAGAAGGGGTCCTTTATATTCTGGCAGTCCATTTTTAACACGTTCCTTTGTTAACAGCTCTAGTGCAATTTCAGCTCACACAAATGTTTGATAAGGTTTTACTGAGCTAGAGTCTAGCATTAGCTTTCCCATCATGCCCTTCACTCCCTCTCTTGGTCCAAATATGGTCACATCTGGCCCCAAAGACCCAAAAGGGTGATGCCCAACAAATACTCCTGGCTTTAAAATGGCAGTTAGAAAAACAATGAAGTTCACTTAACTTATTGTTGTATAGTCTGAGGTTGTGTTGCAATTAAAAAAAAAAAAAAAAAGTCAAATCTGATCTCCACCAAAATGAGTTTGGTTTTTATAAATGGCCACACTCCCATTACATTTTGTCATTTTGTGTTGAGTAGTTTAGTAGTTTTTCTGTAATCCTGCCGACAGTGAGTGACCATGTAACCTCTGGGTGGAGGTAAAAACAAGAAAACTACATGAAGACCACAGGACAGTCATAAAACAAATGTTCCACTAAAAAGTCTAATGTTACTGATGAGTAAGAACCACGTTATACACTGTTGGGTTTATTCCTTAAGTGGGATTTTTTTGCATGCGTACCTTATCAGTTTTTCAGAGACATATCTAACTACCCCCCTATTACTGCACCATTATACGCTGCCACTTTGTGGCATTTTCACACAACGTTTGCTTCAGTGAGAAAACATGATGGCCTCCAATAGCAAGCATGTTAAAAAGGTCACACATCCAAATAAATGCCAACAATGCCAAAGTATTTCCCCTTATATAAACACTCATGCACACACAATGAGAGAGAACAGACTAGTTGAAAGGACATAATGTAATGCGAGCTTGGCCTTTAATTAAATAGCACAGGATTGATTTTTTTTTTTTGGCCACAATTGAATGGAACTGTGGATGAAAGTGAGGTTTTATAATGACATGACTTATTGTCCAATAAGACTCGATGACTCTTTGAGGGTAATTAAAAGTGCTACTGTATCTGCAAAGTCAAATCAGTGGCCAGAATAAAGTGTTGTATGTTCCTGCAAACAATAACACATTGAATTGAAAACTCAATTTGTCACTGAAACATCTGCTAATATTTCGTCTTTCCTCAAGCAGCATGGCTTATAATCCAGGAGTTTGTCTCCCTGTTGAACCAAAAACCATAGAAACCAGAAAATAGTTCTGTAACAATAATAAAAAAAAAGCAGATGACTTTTATTTCAACCATATATAATATTCAGAGACATAACAATGGGTCATTGTCTTAAGGACTGGGTGTTTTTTTCTTTTTGTATTTTTTTTTACTTCCAAAATGTGAACATGGGTATAAGTTCACATACTCAGACTCTTAGGGCCTGATTTACTAAAAATCACAAATAAGGGGCTCAAATTTGCTTGCTTGCCCTAAAAAATGCGTGCTATTAATTTGCGTGTCACGGGTGATCAACAAGTGGTACCTTGACTTACAAGTTTAATTCACTCTGTGACTAAGCTTGTAACTCGGTTTGCTCGTTTATCAAATTAATTTTCCCCATTGAAATTAACTGAAATGCCGTTAATCCGTTCCAGCCCCATAAGTCAAAATACATCGAGATAAAGTCTAGCACAGGGGTCACTAACCCTAGTCCTCGAGATCTACTTTCCTGCATGTTTTAGATGTATCCCTCTTCCAGCACACCTGATTCAAATGATAAGCCTATCATCAAGCTCTGCAGAAGCCTGATAACGACCATCAGGTGTGCTGGAAGAAGTAAACATCTAAAACATGACCAGAGTTGGTGACCCCTGGTCTAGCATATCCAAACCTTCTTTCTAACCTAGTCCTTTGAGCCTATTTGTAACTTATATCGAACTTATCTCCAATGCATATTGACGTATGTTGATGTATTTGACGTGTTCTGGACGACCTCTTTTCACCTTCTTAGGACAACAGTGTTTCAACACCTCCCCTCTGGAGAGCTACCACACTTTGTTGTGCAGCAGGAGATGATACCTGTAATACCTACTATCACCATAATCTTCAAATTTAGAATCACATTTAAAAATCTATCAAACTAAAATTTAAATTAAATACCCATAATTAATTTTCCAAAGCCACAGAGTGATGAAAACTTGTAATTTGTTAAACGTGTAAGTCAAGGTACCACTGTAATGTGAAGAAACATTTTTAGATTATAAACCGACGCAGAAAAAACACAAAGTGAATCCACCCCACATTCATGCAGACAAACCCAGAAATGTTGAAATGAAATGCATTTTTGCCTCAGAACACATAATATTTTATCTCAGTGGATGGGTTAGAGTCTGTGTTTTTATATAGAAAAATCTGATTAATGCTTCTCTTTGTCTTTGAACAAAAAACAACCACTATCAGTTCCCAGTCTTTTCTTTGCTTTACAGAGACACTTTCATAACGTCTGTCAGAGAAAAATGGAGCGCAGCGTGCGTGTGTGATAAACAGCAGTTATGCCTTGGAGAGTGCGTTTGACTTCAAACCCCAGCTGACAGCCAAACTTACCAGGAATGTATTCAGTGTGACTTTTGCCAAGGTTATAAAGACATTTATCAGCGCTCAGTTCTTGCTAAATACAATAGAAGAGAATGAAGAATGAGTGTGCTTTGCTGCAGCACAGGGCGCTGGCTGAGCTCGACATATTATAGGCCAAGTGCTGCCTGAGTGGAGGGACAGTGGCTGTCATATGAAGCAATATTCACACTAATCTAGTTTTATACATTCATTCAGTTGCAGGGATCCATTAAAGATCTTGTTTAACCCATAAAGACCCAATGTTACTTTTTTGTCAGTTCCCAAATTAATTTTTCTCTATATTTAACCTTTCTTAAGTGATTTATCACAATTGATTGTAATATTATCCTGCTTATTTTGTGTTTTGTTTTGTTTTTTCAGTGTAAATCATGCATTTTCTATATTTAATTCACTGATCATGTAGATGTTCACAAAAGCTCAGATTAAAGTTTAGGGTTATTATATCAGAAACAGAGAAAACTGAAGAAAAAGTGCATTTTTCAGCAAAGACATCATTAACTGAACATAAAACCAGTGTGTCCATCCACTGTCATTGATCCAACTCCATGGGTTTTACTGGTGAATCAATGTTGTAGAAAATGACAGTGTGTCCATGTTCACTACGGAGCCTCTGAACGTTCAAATGGGTCATATCTGATGACCATGAAAAGATGACAAACTGCATTTTATACCAATTATTTACACATTAATATGATTAGTGGATCAATAAGTATGAAACATTTTACATCAGTAGATGCTTTTGGTCGCCAGTGGCTGTTTGGGTCTTTATGGGTTAAAATCACCCACAGATATGGACTGCGATTTCCTCTAGGATTATCGTAAAAACTGATTTGACGGATCCCTGTTAGAAAATCAATACGAGGAATGAATCCATTCATTTAATTCATTTTTTCCCTCAGTTATTATGTTTCAGGGTCACAGACGACTGAGGTCTGCTGGCCAGAGGGCAGAAAATAACACATGAACTATTGAGTATTTACAATCCACTGTGCATGTCTTTAGGGAGGCAGCGAAAATACTGAATGTAAACATAAGTAAACAGTGCACGGAGTGAGCCCTGCAGCGCTCTGACATGAACTCATGAGCTGCTTGTTAAGGCGTACATGAGGAGGAGTGCTGAGATAATACTAGGCCTGCAACACCAAAAATAAATGGCGTATGAAAACAAGCACGCTGTTTATTTTAATGTATGTAGTCTTACAGTTATCATACAAAACTGAATATCTTTCATCCACAGATATTCCTTGTTTTCTTCCATCCACAGCATATAGCCTAAATGATATACAGAAAAAGAACATGGAGGACACAATAATGTCGAATCCATAGCCCACTAATGTTTGAAAGCATGAACTAATTTGGATAAGGTCCTGTTGCTTTTCTAAAAAATTTAACATCCATAATGGTAGCATTTTGTCAACATAATGAAGGAGTAAATGGTGTGGGGTAAAAAAAAATGAATTTGCTAAATGAAATGGAAAATGAACGGGTGATGTAGTAAGTGTTTCCATGCTCAGCTCCCACATACTAAATGTCACACACAGGGAAACCTGGCTGTTACACTGTGAATGGCCAAGAAATGCACAAACACAAACCTGAGCATCTGTTAGGATTTCTCCTTTTGGGCACAACAACAAAGTGCACAGAGGGAGCCCATTGTAGAGCTTTTTGATTTGTGGGAAAGGGTGAATGTAGCCTGTTTAGTATGTGACTGTAGTGTGGAGTGATGTAATTATACTCCATTTGTATGTTTACATGTATTAACCTTGCAATAATGATCAAGGGGGGGAAAATATCCTGTGGAATAGGTACTTACACTTTTAAATTCTCATACAATACTTTGATGTTAAACTTTAACATTTCCTAACAGACTGTTCTAATATGACATTTAGCAATTACACAATTACACTATAATACAATGCATTGATGTGATTTCTAATTATTGTGCTAATATGTGTACAATTCTAAAAAAAAAAAAAGTAAATAAATAAAAGACTGCAACAAAAGCAAAAATGTAAAATATGCAATTTCTTTGAATTTCTTATTACTTTCAAGTCGCACCCTGAAGAAAATAATAGATACTAAATATACTGTGTAGTTTAGTTTGTCACAGCAATTATTTAGTCTCCATCTGATAAATAACCCAAATTTAATCCCAAATATACTGTTAATTATTTAAGGTCATGCAGTATTTAAAATGTATTATGTTTTTTGTTTCTTTTATTCAATTTAATTTGGTTTTCAAGACATGCTGTATATGCAATTATGATGAGGCATTTTTCATTATATGGTGTTGAGGGGGTGGAAACAACTAATACATCTACCTCATTTTGTCTTGACTGTAGTACTTTTCACTTTCTAAAAAAGAACTTTCTAAACTTTGCCGCTGTTAAACCTCAGCCAACAAGTCAATTTTTGACCCAACCAAAATAGGTGGTCTCTGTCTGCATGTATTAGTTACAGAGTGAAATAGAGCTGGACCTGAATGTTTGAATACTTGAGTGCAGTTTTCAGTTTTATTCATCCCATAGACATCACCACTAGACAACCTTTTCAATCAAACACTACGGTGCATTTGTTCACACCCAAGCTGTGTTTGGTAATATGGGAGGGTGTTCTTTAGCCTGTCTACAGCGATTCTTTAGAGACCTTAGCCATGAAAAGTGTTTAAGTCACTTACTTTAACCCTTACTTTTCTTTATTTTTTTTGCCAATGCTATAAAGTCATGTTGGACTTACATGTTTGGATGTTGTTCAGCTGTTGATGCCTGTGAGCGAGAATCTAACCCACAGTGTCTTGAAGTACACAGTTATTTTTAGTATTGGGAGTAACACATTACAAAAGTAATGCATTACACTAACAGATTACTTTTTGGTATAACAGTAGTGCAAGGCATTACTCATCAGTTTTCAGTAATATTTTACTAGGTACATGTTCAATAACACTTACGTTATAACGCACTTTTCGCCCATAATTTAATTGCAAGAAAAAAAACCAGCAAGATGGCGAGACCTTAAAGAATTAAAAATGTAGCAGGTAAGTTCTATTTCCTGTTGGTGTTCAGCCAGTGGGTGAAGATGGCAGAAGACAGTCCATTAACCACATGGACATATGCTCAGTGCCAACCCTAACCCTGCTTTACAGAGGCTAGTTAGCATAACCCCTGCAATCAGCAACGACAAGGTAAGCTAACGTTTCTATGACTAGTTAGAATCCTTTATCAATTGCAGATTGTTACAACCCAGCCCCGCTAGCGAGTAGAGGAAGTAACAAAAGAAACTAAGAGGTAGCAGATATAAAGTGCGATTTCTTTTCTTTTGTAGCACTCAGTTGAATAAACAAAAACTAAACACTGAACAAAAAGTGGGCCAAAGAGGTACTGCCACATTAAATCAAAACAAAGCTATCCTAACTGGGGCTAGTGGTGAGCCCAAAAGAAATATTCAATGACAAAAAGAGAACCACAACTAATCAAACACTGACCAACAAAGAGGGGGCAGGACCTGGTGACTATGCTATACTAAGCTAGACAAAAGGAAAACCTAACACAAAATAAACCAGCTACTTCTTCACTAAAAAGCCTCTCTAACATTACAACTTTACAAATGTTTACTAGTGCTATAACCTAAACTAAAAGGGCAAAACAAAACTCTATGCTCACACTAGATACCAGTGGGCAGAATCTACTAACAAAAGAAAGCTAATTAACAAAATACACAGGAACTGGAACAAAACAAATGACTTAGCATAGACAAACAAAAGTACTAGTCTTAACCATACTTACACAAAATCGAGCAATCGTAGTTCACAAGCAGAATACACACACAAAGGGTTCCGAGGCGAACTGAGCCAGGCACAGGCTACAGTCAGCTGGAGGAGGTTAAATACAGTGAGCTGGTGGGTGGGGCTCAGGTGGATGATGGCATCTACCAATGGGCTTTCTCCACCTCAGAGGAACAGAGGAAGGAAGTTCAAAGTACCAGACTCAGCCTTTCACAGTATAAGCAGAGGTTAAGACAAACTAACAGGAGGAGATGAGGCAGAAAAGCCCACCGGCTGTGACACAGATTTATCTACTGGTGCTTATCCTCAGTGATGCGCCGTTTGAACATGTAAAATGTTGAAAAAAATGCAAATGTTCCTGCTGGGATTCAAACATCAAAAACCCTAGCGTTACTTACCAAGTTATCCATCCACATGTACTTCAGGGCGCAGATTGATGCGTCCCAAGGCTCTCCTATCTCTTGTATTGGGGGAGTTTTACTGCGCATGCGCCTTTTCTGACGAGTCTGTAAGTCACAAAAGTAATACAGGAGTCATGTAATGCATTACAATTCTGATATAAGGAATTACTTTTAACGTAACAGCAATCTGTAATGTATTAGTTTGGAAGTAACTTGCACAACACTGGTCATTTTGGTATACAATGCTCTATGTTGTTTTACCATGCGTTCCACTGTTATGACTGTTATGCACAATTTAGATCTCTGTTAGGTTGTTGAGGTCATGACAGCGTAAGAGCACTGCAGTGCCAACATATACACAAATCTGCAAATAATATGGGCGTGTGAAGACTGTCAAAACTAGATGACTGCAAACTTCAAATTTATCCCTATAATTTTATCCCTGTGAAGCTTCAAAAACCTACTGTTGATGACTGTTTGAACACCAGAGCCCTGAAAAGCATTCAGGTAAGCCCTTATGTGAAATCACTTTGTGGATGCTTTGGACTCATTACTGGAAGTTAAATAAAACAGTCATTACCAAAAACAAAAGAAGAAAAGCAAACAGAGAACAAAAGAATTTTATTTATTTATTTGACAGGGACAATGCAGTCAAACATAGTTACAAGTTTGCCGCTGATGTGATGCAAATAGTTTAAAGCTTGTGCTAGTTCTCAACTCCAGTCCCTGGTTGGGCTCTTCCACAACATTGCAGAACAAGTATAAAATATACATCATTTAAAACAATCATACCATACAATTCAGTGATCCAGTGTTGCATTTATATATGAGGCACTCACTCAATCACAACATATACAAGATTTACAGATGAGAACAGTTGTCTTTTGTCTTTAACCATGTTTTGGTTCCAAATTCCAAAAGTAGTTGACAACATGCTGACAATCAGACAATGGTCATCTATAAAAACAATCTATAAAATCTACAAAACACTGTCATGTTTAGGGAGATGTGCGCCACACATTGACCCTGTTTACATGACCATAAAAAAATTAAAAGATTCATTATTGTAAACTGACTACATGCACAGAACACACAGAGAACTGACATACTGCTTCTTTTCCATTTTGTTAAATGCCATGCATTTAAAAAAGGTAAAAGAAAATAGAATGAGAATAAATAATATAAAGAGCAAATTATAGCAGAATATAAAGTGTAAATGTCATTTTATTTACAGTAGCAGTAGTGCAATACAGTAATGGTTATGAGGTGAGGAGGTGCATAATGAATCCAAATGGCAACAGATGTGTCAGCAGCATCAGATAAGGCAATAGTGGAATGTTTATAATAAAAATAACCGTTAGTAGTCATATAATTGTAATCAGATCTGACGTGTTTACATGCACTTAAGAAATGCAATAATCGACAGCCCTGGTTTGGATACACTGGTCCATTATTGGATATCTTTCTGAGTTCCTATGTACATAGCAATGACAGACTCAAACTTCCTGTTATTGTCACATCTGTTTTCAATGATTTTAATTTTGTTTATCCATGTACAGATGTAAAAGAATAAATCAGATTAACCTGTTTACATGCATGAAAACATCAGAGTATTGGGGAAAAATCCAGATGTGTTAATCTGATTTCTCATAACCAGATTACTGCTGTTATCTGATAAAACAGATCAGATTATACTGTTATATGCAATCACTTGAACAATCTAATAATTCCAGCAATCAGATAATGATGGGAGTATTAGTACAGATATAAAGTGCTCAGTGTCTAGTTTAAGTTGTCTAGTTGGCTCAGTCTAAATTGCAGTGCAGGAGGAAAACGAAATCAAAACATGATCTCTGATCCTTGGTTCTGACTTTCAGGTGTGGAACAAAAAAAAAGCCCTTAATCTCTTCAAATAGTGGCTGGAGTGAGTGGATGGGGGCAGGTTCGTGTTATTTTGTGGCCTCAGAAGAGTTAAAACACCTGTGGCTCGCAAGCTGAATTGGAGGGTAAATTGGTCCCTGGTCAATTTGATGAACCAGTGCTGAGTTCCTGATTCCCCCATGCTCTTGTTTTATTGTGTTTTTCACCTCCTCAAAGAAAAACTTACAAACAAAAACTTGCTGAACCGCAGTGGCAAAGCACACTTGACCACTGGAGTATGTGGGAGTTGTCACCACGCGGGTAAAGCTCACAAACACAAAGCTCCGTCAATTACTTGTGTAGGTTTGGGTTGGAGCAAAACACATAATATTGTCTTTAAAAGCATACATGTACGAGAAAACAGATTTTATTTTAAATTGATGTTTAAATTGATGATTTATTCCCACATTACTTGAACATAGAAAGCATTTGAAATGACTATTTGAAATGACATCTTTTTCACTACCCGGAGTTTCCTTCTCTCTCCAGAGCCCCTTGTGCAAAAACTCCCCTCAAGCTGCAGAGGTAAAGTACAATACACAAGCATCTTCCCACACACTATAGGCTACTGTTTGGCTACAGTTTGACTTGATTGAATAATTGATCTCTTCGGTCTCCTTGATATGAGAGGAAAGTAATAAATGCTCAAGCCTCTAGGTATTTTTGAGGGGCTGTGCAAACAAATTCAAAGGGAAGAGTAAACTCTTCAGAGCGTGGCTGTTTACAATGAAGAGTATGTCAGCGACCCTCTGCAGAGTTCTAGGATTCATTATTTCAGTTTAAACATAGTCCATGCATTATAAATCATTACATAGCATACAAAAACACATCCTCTCTATCAAGAATCACACATGATAAACTGTTGTCTCTCTTACTGAGGTAACCCCTTACAGGTCAATAAGCAGCTCTTTTTTGCCATTAAAAAAGTGTTTTGTTCAGATTTGGGAAATTCCTGTTTTGTCAGTATAACACGGGGTGTCAAAAATAAGGCCCACTCTACTACTACAAATCCTCATAAAACACAGTGATATGTTGAAAAGTTCCAGCAGAAGTTTAGCTGAAACCATAAAGTTTTATAAATGAATGCATTACTGACAAGAATGTGTCCTGTGCACGTTGAATATTGATACTTGAGCAAATTAAAATCAAAACAAAACAGGACACAAGAGTAAATGTTGCCTGAATGTAAATGAGAAACATCAGCAGAATCCCTTAAAACAGGGGTGTCAACATAAGGCCTGGCCCACAGGCTGAATTTCCAAAGTGCAAACATTACACTGACAATATTAAGTCAAGAGTGTTCAGGGGCCACATACAACTCAGTGTGATATCAAGTAACATAATAGCATAATAACCTATAAATAATGACAACTCAAGATGTTGTCATTGGTTTAATGTGGAAATAAAATTACATTATGAAAATATTTACATTTACATACAATCCTGTCACAATAACCTGAGCAAATATGAACAACGTGAAATTTATAAAGAGAAATAAGTGTGATTCTAACAGTATTATGCCTGTTACTAAATGTTTTCTGCACTTCTGAGCTATAAACTGCGTTAATAATGAGACATAAGACTGTTTTCAAGATATTTCAAGGTGTACATGGTTTTTCAGGTTATTCACGTTATGTAATTTAACAGTAAAATAAAGGGGGGGTGGGGGTTATTTATAGGTTATTTTACTGGTCCGGCCCACTTGAGATCGCATTGGGCTGTATGTGACCCCTAAACTAAAATGAGTCTGACACCCATGTTATTGCACATACACTTCAGAATGTACGGATAATGTCTAAGGCTACGTTCAGACAGCAAGTCTTAATGTACAATTCAGATTTTTTGGTGAAATCCAATTTTTTTTTTTTTTTTTTTTACACATTAACATTTTCATTACACATTAACCCCTAAACACCCAAATAGTCACTGGTGACCAGAACCAACTACTGATTTAAAAAGTTTAATAACTGTTGTTCAGTTAATCATATCAATACATGTAAATAATTGATGTAATCTGTCGTCTTTTCATGGTCATCAGATATGACCCATTTGAGCATTCAGAGGCTCCACAGTTACCATGGAAACACCGTCATCTTCTACAACATTGATTCACCAGTAAAACTCATGGAGTTTGATCAATGACAGTGGATGGAGATACTTGTTTTTACATTCAGTTAATTTCTTTGCTGAAAAAGTCCGTTTTTTTCTCAGTTTTCTCTTATTCTGATATAACCTTTGACTTTAACCTGAGTTTTAATGAACATCTACATGATCAGTAAATATAGGAAAATACCTTGTGTTCACTTAAAAAAATGTTAAATTCAGAGAATATTATAATAAATGGTCATAAATCACTTAAGAAAGGTTAAATTTAGAGGAAAAATGTCTTTGGGAACAGACATAAAATTAACACTGGGTCTTTATGGGTTAAATGCAACTTCTATCAGTTTTGAGTGTGAACTCTACGACCCTGAAGTGACTCGCATGTGCAAAAGAGGTCCTGACGTAATACGTGACCATGTGGGCACGCACTGTGTTTACGGAAGTAACACTTCTGAGATGCAGAATTGTGACGTTTGTGGCATTTCAATGGTGTAAAGGTCAGATAAATGAGACCTGCCATTCAGACTGAAGTCGCATTGCAAAATATCAGGTATGTTTCGGATTTAGGACCACATAAAAAGTTGCCTGGTTCAGATTTGAAAAACTGGATTTGTGCTGTTCAAACTGTCTTTAACAGATTGGACACTGGTCACATATGAGCAAAAAAATAATTTGCCTGCAGTCTGAACGTAGCCTAATTGAAGGAATGTAAAGCTTAATAGAGCCATAATATTTCTACTTTAAAATATTCAAAAGTAATTTTAATTTTGTTACAGGGATAGGCAATGAACTTTCAACCATGCCTGATCCATCTGTGCTGTTAAGACCACTAGCCCATAGAGCTTCAGTTTCCAAACATTAAATAGGAAGCAGGTTTCTAGGCCCATTCTAAGCTCTTCTCATTTATGCAGGAAAACAGTAAATACAACCATGGCTTAAAAGTTGTGTAAAGTTGCCATCATCACAACCCCAACCCACTGCCATAAGAAACAATGTTACGAGTCTGACAAAACAAGGTACAAAAATAGAAGTAAAAGAAGTTTGTGTTACGAATTCTTTCCAACCATCAGTCAGTTTAAAAAAGTTGTGATGTTTCTTATACACTGGTAGCAGTGACGTGGTGAGGTTCATGACTGGTGATGGAGTTGATGAGTTAGAAACAGCAAAAATGTTCAGTAGAGATCTGATGAAATCACTGGGTCAGAGCATTATATGTCCACAGATGCTTAACTGCCAAAAGAATTACTAAAAATGAACAAAAGTGAACGAATACCAACCAAACTAACCAACAAAATGATGAAAAATGAATGCAAAAGACTAGTTGATGAGTTAAAAACAGCAATGTTCAACAGTAGGGATCTGAAATCACTGGGTCAGATCATCATATGCCCACAGATGCTCAATTTATCAAATTAATAGAAAAATAATCTTATCATTCCCTGAATATCATTATTTCCATTTTAGAACCCTGACATTAACACCAATAGTGTTGTTAATAAAAATTCCTCCATCTTTATTAATCAAATTTAATTATCATTTATCAGGTGATCTTTATTTTCAACTCTTTTATTGTTGATTGTAATTAAGCGTTGATGTTTACTACAGTAGGTTAAACTTTGTTGATGCCATGGGCAAAGCCGCTGGGATATTAAAAGATTTTTGCTTTCTTCATAGACAGTATTTCCTCATCCCTGGGTGGGCTTGAACCACCAACCTTACAGTTAACAGCCAAATGCACTGACCTATTATGCCTCAGAGACCTGCTTCATGTAGGATCTTGAAACGCGACTTGACTCGATTCAACTCGACTCAACTTGGGTACCAGGTACTATTCCTGGAGACGGTTTCCATTACAGATACTACCAACTTCAGAGTTACTGGACATCATAGCAACACAGTGTGTAACTTCCATGTCATCGGCTCTGAGAGTTGCTGATAAACTCGCTCGATGCGTCTTGTACTGTCAAGCTCACACTGAATTTTTTCGTCAGCCACCAAGGACAGAAATGTTTGAACCTCCTTGACCAACCACAGTGTAGTTTTGCAGTCTGCCATCATGTGAATTAGCCTACCGGTATATTTACTGTAAGCTTCCGAATCTTTTTTTTTTTTTTTTAAATATAGCAGGTCGCACATTGATGACGCAGTGGCTCTCTGACAATCAGTGGTCTGCACTGTTTACATGTCATGTTTTAGTATCTCTTCCCCAGTTTTGGAACCTCAGTGGAGCAGATACCAAAAAACTAGTACCAGGTACCAGATTCCAGGTCTTTTTACATAACTGTGGCACCTTTGATCCTAACTTTTACGTTGAGAGATACTCACATCACTCTAGGTCTGGTAGGAGTTACACCAGGAAGTTATTCATAAAAAGAGTGGTGTTGGATTATGAACAGGTGGCATTTAATGCCAGCACTTACAACAAATGATAAACATTTACATTTATTGCAGAAATAAAACAATAAAAAGGAAAGGGGAAAAAAAAAAAAAAAGTCCGCTGAAGTCGAGCTCTCCAACTCAATGCTCTAATAAGGTCAGTATGACAAGGGATTCCCAAGGTGTGTGTGTGTGTGTTCAGTGTTTATGTTCACTCAGTTATTCCAACCTCAATTTCTACTACCTGGGTAGGTGAAGAGTGTGTGTATCTTATCTGTCTTCAGAATGAGTAATTCAAATGATTTGAAGTCTTCAGGGTAGGTTCTGTGGTTGGCCACACCGCATCTCCAACTTTCTTTCTCTCTCAGAATTGCTGGGCTGGGCTTGCCATCTAAGTCATCGCTTCATATCCCTCTGTCAGTTGATCAGACTAACCAGGGGAAATAAAATAAAACAACCTACACAGAAAGCGCAAAGTTGTGAAATTATTCATCTGATTCTGTCTATTTCTCATGAGATCTCAGTATCTTTCTCAGTTCAATGCATGAAATGTATCATCAAGCATTACGGAATTACATACACATTAAAGTGAATTATAACCATTTGTTTTAACCATAAATATAATCAATTACTCAATTACAAAATACAACAATATTATTTAAACAGACAAAGTTTATGCATCCTTTTATAACCTCTAATTGACATATCAATTTTTAACTGTTTTAATCAATCTTTCTTTAGATTTAGCTGTTTAACATGAAATAAAATATATTTTTTATACACAATAGTGCAGTTTCTTAATGAAAAGTGAAATATATCACACTTTAATAGCACGGTTATCCGTTGCAGTGATTAATAAAATGAAATAAGGATTTCAATTGGCAATAAAAATAAATGAAATGCATCTCAGTACAAACCATATGTAATGTTCACTTTAGCTTAGCGATTAGCATGAGCTAAGCATAGCAATAAAGCAATTACCAACTTGCGCTAGCGATTAGCATATCGCGGTCATTAGCAAACAAGCTAGCGATCTTTTCTTAGCCTTTAAATTACAAAATAAAAGTGCACTAAAGTCATGAAAAAGCATTTGAAAATATGTCACGACATCTACTGAGCAACGCAGACCAACATATATCAAGTTAATAACAATAAGATTTTTTTTTTTCCTTCAGAGCAGCTAGCAAAACACCGGCTACCGATTTGAACTCACCGGAGGTTCAGTAACACAAATTCTCATAAAGGGGGTTTTCCTCCTCGGGTCACAGCTTATCGGGATGAAACCAGGTTATGTCTGTTTACCGGGGTCTGACTCTGGATGTCTTGTCTCCACTAATTTGCCTCGTGTCGTCTACGGTATGCTAGTGTTTCGCTACCGCCTCCCTCGTGTCTGACAGGAAGTGGCGTAGCACACAGGTGCGGACGTCACGCGATACTTGGCTTAGGCTCACGAGGAATACAAACACTCATCGGGAACACTGCCCCCTACAGGAAGTGCACTGAGGGAGTCTAAATGACTTGATTTGGGTTAGTAACTACAGAGCCCGTGTGGTGACGTGTTAAAAAAAACAAAAAAAACACGTGCGTGCGCACGAAATAATAAAACGTGCGCACAAATTCATATTTTGCGGGCACAACTATGAATTATGAATTTGCGCGCACGATTTCATAATTTGTGCGCACGATTAATAATTCGTGCACACGTATTATTTCGTGCGCACGTTTAATAATTCGTGCACGCGCACGTTTTTTGTTTTTTTTTTTTTTTTTTTTCACATGTCACCACACGGGCTCCGTAGTAACCGGATTTTTCATGTGGATTACATAATGGAAACACAACAAGGTCGAGTCGGTACCACATAGTGGAAACGCAGCAAAAGTCACCAACACTTAACTATATAAGCAACAAAAAAAAATAATGATTAAAAAAACAGGCATAAAAGTAAATAAATTACTGATGTAAATTAGCCAAAAATGAACAAAAAGCAATAAAATTAACCAAAACTGTAACAATAAGAAAATCAACAAAAGTAACAGGAAAAGTAACAAAAAAGGTTTACAATTATAAGAATACAAAAGAGGATCTTATTTACTATTCAATTTTGGCAGCATGCATGTAGACTTTGGGTAATGTTTCATATCTCATCCGTTTTCTTCAGACACATACATAGAACATGTTTGACCAAGAAGGAACATTGCACCCTCCGTGTGTTCTTTACAATTCACACTCATTCTAAACAAATCCAGGTATAGAGGAAATTCAGCGATATTTATTTAAAGAATAAAATAAATGAATACATAAATTTGAAAAAAGATACAATAGTAATCATACAGAAAATACATTTATAAAACAGATGAATGGTCAAATATTCATAATTATTTGATATCATGATTATTTTTCATTTTTCATGATGATCTGCCTCCTCTGATGACTGCATGTCACTGACTGGAAAAGGTGGCAATGTCCTGATGCTTATGCATGTTACTACCATGTTATATTATGACTATGTTACATTACACTAAAGAACTGATCTTTAGTGTAATTTCTGACACAACAACAACAACAAAAAACAGTGGAGGATATTTTTGCTGCCCCACCCCGCTAAAAACTACGCTAACTGACTTATAATACATAACAAACACAACATCACATTTTTTACAGTAAGTAATAATCTGAATTTTTTCACAGGTAATGCGCATTACTTCAAAAAGAAGAAAATATAACGCTTTTTCTTTATTGATAAGATAATTACTGTGAGTAAAAAAGTTGACTCAACACATTCTTTAATGCTAATGTGAAAACATGGCTGCATCGATGGGATCGGGTGAGATAAATTGAGAAAAAGGTAACAAAAATGAGGGAAAAGTTTTACACTTCAGCTGACTAATGACATTACCAGCCAACCAATGCTTCCTGACTCAGCACTGTGTTGTATTTTTGAGCATGGGGGGGGGGGTCTGACCACTGACCACCAGTCTGTCACTCCTTATCCTCTGTGAATCCTCTTTCTGGTCCTGCATTTTCTGTCCAACAGCTCTACTACACCGTCCTTCCTCCCTGTGCACTCACCTCCCTCTCTGTTACCCATAATGCTTCCCTGTCATGCACTTCTCGCTCCACTGGTCTCCTCTGTGTCTCTCGCCCTCTCTCTCTCTTCTTCATTTCCTGGAGCATCACCAGCCAGTCTGGCTCCCTGTGCTTCGTAACTGGTGTGTCCTCTTCCAAACCTGCCTGTCTTGTGCCCTGAGCTCGCGGTGGGGGGAGAAATTGCTGCTGCTGCGGCGTCCTTGGGGGAGTCGCATTGGGCTGGAGGATTAATGTGATGTTTAGGTCGAAGTGTATCGTCCATCATCCTGAACCACTTCTAGGATGCAACACCAGCGCCTTCTCCTCCCGCTCTGGCCCATCCCTATGGGTAGGTCCTTAAGCCCACCCCCCAAAAGGACCAATAAAAAGCCATTCTATTATTTCGAGGTAAAATATCTTGCTCTGTCATACATTTCTTGACAGTTTCCCGCAGTGCTTTTTAGACTTTCATTCTCTTTTCCCCCTCCAGGTAATTCCTGCACAATCTCCATAAATATTAAAGATGTATGACTGGTAAAAGTCAGAGGTTAGTTCCTTGTGACCCTTTAAAAGTGATCCAGACTTAAAAAACTCTTGGCAGTACATTTTAACCCATAAAGACCCAGTGTGACTTTTGTGGTCATTCCCAAATTATTTTTTCTCTCTATTTAATCTTTCTGATGTGATTTATCATAATATATCACCCCCCACACACACACGAAGGAGACAAGTGGTATTGTTTTTGGTTCGGTTTGTTTGTTTGTTTGTTAACACTTTTGCAGCAAAACTATTGGTTCAATTCATACCAAATTGGGTTTATAGATTGCTAGTGACCCAGAATAGAAGGTATGCACGTGACGTCACACTAGCGGAGTCACTGCGGTTCCGCCCACTGAGTGGCAGAAAGGGAGAGATGAGTGGCACCACAGGCTTCAATACTGTCTAAACTAAAGAACAATATTAAGTAAAAATAGGGAAGAGCTGTTGTGCGATTGATTGTACGAACAGGTTTGAAAAGCAGACGGAGCTATTGTTTTACAGGCACCGAAAGTTACCTGGATTTGTGGATCCTGTTTCCTGTCAGGTAACATTAATTTATGCTGTGTTTTTGGATAAAATCATACCTTAAATTACGTATTGTTTTGGCTAACGTTACTTCTTAGTAAAGCTCTTGTTAGCATCTTTCATGGTTTTTGTCTTCATTTTGTGATT